>JAECUM010001335.1:0-127106 GCA_016617855.1 Megalonaias nervosa
ATATAACACATATTTTTCAACTTGAAAATAAGGCATTGCTTAAAACTTTTAAAAGCATACTGAGAAATAGAGCACATCATTAAAATAAGATAATGCAGCTATCTATCTATCTATCTATATATCTATATATATATATATATATATATATATATATATATATATATCGTGTTTCTTGCTTTGGTCTCACTTCTCCTCGTTTAGCTTCCACTTCTCCCTGTTTAGCTCCCACTTCTCCTTGTTCTGACCAAAAGGAGAAGTCACTTCTCCCTAAAATTTAAGTCTAGCTTGACCCCTGCAATTGTGACTTTTTCTCCTTCTGCCACCATATTGTTCCATGTGAATGAAAGTACCTCAGAACATAGTTCTCAATGACAATGAGTTAAATCCAAGGTTTCTTTATCGCATTGATAGAAAAGGCAGAGGATGTTGAGATTACACATCTCTTGAGATATGAGTTTGTGAGAATATTAACCCTTGGAAAACTATTAGGACATTATGAAAAGAAGTTTGGAATACAGGTTGCATAACTTTTAATAAAACAATCTATACAAATAATAATAATAATAATAATAATAATAATAATAATGACTTTATTTAAAGAGGGTAACACAATTAGCTAAGAACTAATCTACCTTGAGGCTCTCATACAAAGGAATTTATTTATTTTAGCTGCATCTCTGAAGCCACTGGATATATTAGTTTTGGAAGAAGGAAATATAGTGGGCATTTCTAATCTCAACTGAAATATTGTTCCAGAGTATTGGAAACTTTTTAAAAATAATTCCTTATTTGGTTTGGGAATTTTATACTGATTGGTAGACATGGATCGCAGGAGGTGAGTATTGCCAGGTAACCTATACTGGAATAGTGATTGTAAATATTCAGGAGCACTATTATTGGATATCCTGTACATTAATTTGGCTTTTCTCAAATGGATTTGGTCTTTAATAGGTAATATGTGCTTACCAGCTAAATTTTCCTTGCTTTCTTTCTGGATTGATATTAGCCCAAAAGCTAAATTTTCCTTGCTTTCTTTCTGGATTGATATTAGCCCAAATGCTCTGTTTTGAAGATGTGCCAGCTATACTGTGTTTTTATCATTTGAATTACCCCATACTGTATTACAGTAGTCTAAATAGGGTTGTATGTAAGTTTTATAAAATAGTTTTCTGTGCCTTTCAGGGACAAAATGTCTTATCCTACCGAGAAGCCATAAACTTGAATTGACTTTTTTACTGATATGTTTGACATGTTCAGTCCATTATAGGTTATTATCTACCAAAACACCAAGTAGTCTATCATGACAGACCATTTGCAGATTTTTATCCTTCCATGTCAGACATAGTTCATTACTATCAAGATTTGTCCTTTTTTGCTGTGTTGAGTTAAGTAATATTTAGTTTTCCCAGTATTTACCACCATGCCATTGCATGTGCACCAGTTGTCCAGTTTGATTAGGGCATACTGTAAAGAAATTTCGAGTTCATGCTTTGTGTTTTGTATTTCTGACAATGTTGTGTCATCTGCATAAAGATCTGTAGATAATATTGAGTCCCTTAGTAAACATGGTAGGTCATTAATAAATAAAATAAATAGTAATGGACCTAGAATTGCCTTGTGGTACTCCATATCTAATTGCTCCAGGTTCAGACAGAACCTTGTTTATATAAACATGTTGTGTTCTCTCATTTAAGTATGAAGTAAACCATCTAACTGTGCTTTCATCACATTGGTAGATTTTCAGTTTCTTCTAAAGGATTTCATGATCCACCATGTCAAAAGCTTTCCTGAAATCTACAAATACAGATCCTATTATTCTACCTTGGTCAAGTGCTTGAAGCCATTTATCAGTTAGGGAGATCAAGGCAGTCTCACATAAATGTTTCTGTCTAAAGCCCGATTGATTAGGGTGTAACAGCAAGTGTTTGGTTAAATATGACATGAAAGAGTCATGGACATGTTTTTCAATCAATTTTGACAAGTTTGGTAGTACTGATATTGGCCGGTAGTTATCAGCATCATCTTTTAACCAGATTTGTGAATAAGTTACTTTTGCAGTTTTCCATAGTTTGGGGACATATGAGGTTGCAATACTTAAAATGATTATGAATGTTATGCTATCTAAAATAGCAGAGGCAGAAGATTTAATGAGTTGTGGACCAATCTGATCAAGTCCAGTAGCTTTCTTGGTATCAAGTTCACTGAGACATTTTTTAACAAAGTTTTTTGATACTGGTGGGATAGAGTAACATACCTCCTTAGAGATTTTGTTGTTGCAGAACTTGTCAAATCATTAAAGTTGATTTCTATCACTGGCTCATCTGACTTTGTGGTAATGTTGGTGAAAATGATCATTGAAAACATTTGCAATGTCATTGTCATCAGTGACTATGGTGTCATTTACCAAAAGTGAGTGAATTTTATTTGTCTGCTCTTTGTGTGTTCCTCCAGTGAGTTCATTGAAGACTTTCCAAATGGAGTTTGTGTTGCTCTTTTTGTTTTCAAGAATGATTGATAATAAGTTGTTTTAGCTTTTGTAATCATACTTGTTATTTTATTTCTCCATACTTTATATTGTGCATTGTTTCCCATAGCCTTGAATTGGTCTCATGTTTTCATAGTGTCTGGTGTCTGGGATTTCATTATTAAGCCAGTTAGGTTCGATTTCATTCTTTACTCGATATACTTAACAGTGGTGCATGCTTAGAGACTACATCCATAAATAAATCAGTCCACACCCTCAGAGCTTCATCTATGTCATCCAAATTTTGGATCATATTCCATGGAACTTTATATATGTTATTGAGAAATTGTTTTTCATTAAAATTTTTGAACGATCTATAAGTGATAGTTTAGTGTATACTTTTTTTCTCTTGCATTTAACCTTTCTTGTCAAAAAAGTAGGATAGTGGTCACTAAGACCAACATTCGGTACATTGGTATAAATGTGATCAATAAGAGTGCTTGATTTTTCTGTTACCCTTTTGAGCTCATTTACCAGCTTGACTAGGCCTAATCAGATTCAATAAATTCCATCCAGTTGTTCCTTATTTGAGTATTGAGAAGGTCCTTATTTATATTGCCGAGTATATATGTTTCTTTCTCCTGTGCAAGAACATTTTCCATTTGTTTCAAAAAGTTATCATTTCAAATTACTTTGGAGGAAGGTGGCCCATAAATGAAACCAACTATGAATGATTTTGTATTATTTTTAGAAATTTCCACAATGATACTCTCAATTTCATGTGACTCCAAGTCAAGTTGCCTTTCTGCAATTACATCTTCCCTAATGTATACATTAACAAGACCTCCCCCTGTTGTCTTTCTGTCCCTGTGTAATGGTTTATTGGCCTTGACAGTAAATTAGATTATCATTGTGGTTAGCATTTAATTTGGTTTCAGTGTGTCCTAAAACATGTATAATAATTCCCTTGGAAGACAACATTAACTTAATCTGGTCTATTTTTTCCCACAATACTTTGTACATTTAAGTGACCTATGTTAAAACCTTTTGTATTTAGTTTCATATCAATTATATGTATGTCATCATGCAATGGGGTACTCACTGAGATTGTCTCCATACTGCTTTTATCATTTTGACATCCTATTTCCATATTTAAATGTTCATATATATTAGCGTCCTCAAAGTCACATACAGACCCTGAAAATCCATTAACGTTTGCATTTACAGTAGTGTCCGTAGAATAGTTAGAGTGAAGAGTCTCACAAGGTACAAGTAGGTTTGTTATAAATGAAGCACTGGCATTCTCCTCTTTGCCAGCTTCCTAGTATTAGGACAATAATGCATCTTATCGACAAATAATTTGAATAATATGTAAGCTGCTAAAAATATGAAAGTATGAAAATATGAAGAACAAAAGCAAAACTGTTGAGTAAATAAACTAATATGATATATATATATATATATATATATATATATATATATATATATATATATATATATATATATATATATATATTTATATTTGCTTTACAACTTTTTTAAAACTAGCTTTACATATATAAACTAGGTAACACTTTTGCCCGACAAAAGAAATAAAGCCTCTACTACACGCCATACAATGGTATTGCCATATTAAAATGGCAGAATGTTGTTTTATATTATCACATGTATAGGCAATATTTTAAATTTTTATATTCTATTGGATACACATTTTTTAAAATTTATATCTGATACTTTTAGTTCTGTTTGGATACCTTTTTTACTTATGTATTTAACAAATTCAAGCATATTTCAGTCTGATTCTAGTTTATCGATGATGAAACAAAATGTGTTTTGTTCCAACTTAATGGTTTATTCTATAGTCGTAACAAGAGAAGGAGAAGTGTCTGACATACCTGAAGTGAAGTGTAGTATGATTAATGTGTCAACATGACTTTCTTTGTCTCATTTATTCAGTTTCTAAAGTTGTGTCTTTCTCATCAAGGACTTCCAGACCTTGTCTTCCCTTCCATTATGTGCCATACTTTTATGGATACTGTATATTAAATTTATCATGCATTTTGGGGATATTTTACATTTTCACTGGATTATATATATATATATATATATATATATATATATATATATATATATATATATATATATATATATATATAAACTATCATCACAGACTGAAATATGTCTGCAGAATATACTTGAATTTGTTAAATACATAAGAACCAAACAGAAAAGACAGTATATGCAACAGTGTTGGCACTTTAATGTAATGCCTGAAAAAGGCAAAGCAGTAACATTTACCTTCTGAACCAATTATTATATTTATCCAAATTGAACTTTAATGGTCTATCTACTTAATCATTTAGTGTATTTAATATAGACTGTATAGCAAAAGTAAACATCTATCATCCATGTCTCATGCATTTATAGAAGCTTTTATTTGGCAAATAGAGGCAAATCTACACACTGATTTCCTCTGAATGACTGGATTTATCTACGTTTAATTTCAGATATTCAAGCCTGCCAAAGAGTCTGTTTGTATATTTGTTGTCTAGTGTTATATGTAACACATATAAACGTTGAACGACATCATCCATCTCACTGCATTAATTTTGTTCATTGGTCATATCCTATTGTAGATATTTATGTACATATCTTGCTCTCCATCCATAATGTGTCTCTTCATACATCAGACTGCCAAGTCTAGTCCATTCACAGTAGCACATTGCCAAATTTTTGGACTGATGATCGGATTCTGTTGTTCTTTAATATTTTCAACATACTTGCCAGATTCATGCAGATTTTACCCAGTAATTGGTGCCGCCATATACACTTTACGAGTAGGTGTTTATTGAAGCATAATCTCAAGAGCATTATTGACTTTGAAAATAAAAACAAAATTAGGCTTTTAGTATATGTAGTTACATTCTAATATCGAGCACTCTGGTGGCCAAAGTGATTAGAACGTCTGCCTCAGATGCGGGTGGTCGCAGGTTCGAAGCCTGGCCTAGTCATACCAAAGATTTACAAAAATGGTACTGGTAGCTGCCTTGCTTGCTGCTCTTCTTTAAGAGGTTAGTGTTAGGACTGGTCGGCCTGGTGTCAGGAGAATGTGACTGGGTGGGACATCATGCTACATGTCTGCGGCATGATGCCCCAGTGCTAGACATCACTGTAAGCTGCCGTACTGCAGACATCGTAGCAATATCACTGGAAAATTGTTAAAAGCTAGGTCATAAATCCAAGTCACAGACACATATTCTGATGTCACCTTTGACCCATAACTGTCAACTGGAAAGCTGAACATAGGGTTTTTTCTGTCCTTTACAGACTTGGTGTGTGTAAGAATTACATGGCCATGTCATGTGATTCAATTACATATTCAGAGGTATTTAAATAATTATGTGGTTTGGAATGGTGAATCCTTCTATCTACAAATCTGGGTACTTCACTAAATAATGTGAAGTTACAGCAACTCGTCATGGGTACTACACACACCTGTATAACTAATTTAACTGTCATCACATTTATTACTCATTTCAGTAATTGAGAGAGGCACCATATATGAAGACTTCAGGCTGGGTCAGCGAGGAATAAGGAGCAACATGTGATGACCATACAAAAACACTATACTGAAAAATCTTTCCATTAAAAATGATTTGAAACTTACGTTTCATTGTACTCATGAGTACTGTATTTACTGATACATGTATGGTGATTCACAATATGCCAATGAAATCTCACACTATGCTAGTTAAAACTGCTTGTCCCAATGTGGATTATTAATATAAGTAGGGTGTTGGCTAGATATTCACAAGAACAACATTTGTACAGGATCATACAAGCTAAAGACTATCTTGACTGATCAATTTTCCTTTTCCTTTAACACAGTCTAAATTACATAGAAATTAGTGAGCACTATTAAATATAAATTTTCACTATGAAGATTGTGAAAATGTTTAAGTAGCAGAATATATGTTATCAAACATTAATCATATTTTAAGAACTAATTCAGATGTAAGGCTTCCAGTCATCAAGAAGGAATCACTTATCAGTGGAGAAGAAATTAATTTTTATACTGGAGGGTTATGCGACTATGTTGTTATGCATTTTTCATTTATGATGAAACTTATTTAGTCATCACCTGGAACAAACATACCGCCTTTAATACAATATGGCATCAGTTTCAAGGGAGGTTGACCAACAACACAGATCTCTTCTTGTAAAAGTGTGTGATATGATGAATCCTAATGATCCAACATATAAAAATTTCATCTTTTGCTTGCAATCTTACATCCCTAAGGGAATTTTGTCGATGGTACAGCAAAAATCCGACAGATGTGTTTGCACTGATGGAAGAGAAAGGGATCTTGAAAGTAGGAGAATATCAAGCTTTGAAGAATGCACTAAAAGATAGTGGATATATAAACATACTGAATGTTTTAAAGGATAAGGAAAAATACATAGCCAGACAAATGAGAAAACGGAGAAACAGTGATGATCCTATGGCTGGTGGTTCATCTAATATCGGTAGCAGACTCTCTCTTTCTGTGTGTTTTTATGTCTGTCTGTCTCTCATCCAGTAGGAACATAATATGTCCTAGAACGAAGTATTTACACCTGGAGAAAGAAAAGCAAATATTTGTTCAGAGAATTCATGAGTGTGAGTTTGGTATTAGACTAGAAGAATAACTAGAAAAAGTGAAAGAAAAGTGTATTAAATAAAATATATACAAAATTATTAATATATTGTACTCTTTTTTTGAAAACAAAACTAATGCTCATTAAATTGAAACAGTTTTCAATTGAAACAGTTTTCATATCTGTAGTGAACGAGTTTCACAACCAATTAAAGCTTAGGACACTTAAGATATCTAATGATCACTACTACATAAAACTACAACATTTTGTTTGCCAAATAGGGAATCTGCATGTACTAAAATAACAAAGTTAACTAATATAACACACATAATTTATAATTTCAGAAACTGCGACTGTGTTGTCAATCAGGCCTGAAGGTATAGTAAAGTTTTATCTATATAATTTTTGCTACCTGGAAAACTGCTAATAATTATCTTCAACTCTGAAGTTTAAGTCAATGTGCATGTAGCAACATGTTTGAGTGAGCAGTCAGTTAACGTTTTTCATGGATTTCAAGGTATTTTTTTTGTAATGAGCTAATTAAGAGAGAAAAAGTCTTAGTCTTTACCATATTTATTTCACTTATTGCAATGAATAAACAAAGTGCAGAATATACAGTAAACCATACCTAACAGAATATCCATACATTGTGGATTTATAAACATCTACCTCTGCAGTGGACATTTCAATTGACCATGCAGCATCTATAATAGGGCTAATGTAATGGTGGTCATGACTGTTCATATCGTTGCATATAGTGGACAGATTAACTTTTATTGTCCTACTGGAAAGTCTCAGTAATATATTTATATAATAGTTCTTGTCCACTTCATGCAATTTTTGTACAGGCAGAACTACAAACAGGACAGTGCCGAATGTTCTTTTTATGGGTAGTTATTTGTGTATAGTGGGATGAGACAGATAATTAAATTAAAGACTGAAAAAGCAAGTTGAAGAGAGACAGACTTAAATGCTGACTAGATGATATACATATACTTGATAGAAGAATGTTGTTAAGAATTAAGGCTGCAGTAATAACATGTTCAAAAGTTGTAACTGCAAACCACTTTTAGCAACTTCAAAAAATGCATACTGGTATGGAACAGTAGTAACTAGGTATACAAACACATAATAACAGAGGTACTCATATAATGGCAAAGATTTTATATAAAAAGTTTAGAATACAATTCTTAAAATTTTGATATTTTACATATTGGCAGGCAAAATGTTATTGGAGTTCAGATCAATAAGGTGCTATATTCACAATTTTGTAATAGTACTTCTTTTAGATTTTGTTAGTACCAATGGTCATGTAAAGTTCTGTAAATATAATGATTTTATTTGTTTTTATTGTTTGCCTTGTTTGTATCAGTTTTGTAATTGTCTTTAACAAGGAATTATTGATAAATGAAAGTGTGTAGGCTAGTTAAAAAACTAGTTTTGCACTATTGTAACATGATTAAGCTGAGTGGAATTCGATCTAGCAAGAATACTTAACACAAACCCATGAGTGAAATTTAAAGATGAATGAATCAACAAAGGATATCACAAAACGATATCATTCATCCATGGCTACAATCAGAACATTTCACAGATCTTCAATCAATATGAATAGATATTATCATGTGGAACTTAACATGTTTGACTGATATATATGAATCTATCAATAGCAATGATCAACCTGTGGAATTTACAAACAACAAATATGATTGATGTATGGAATTATCAACAAGCATGATCAATGTTTTGTTAAACAACAGATATGATTAATGTATGGATTTATGATTACTGTATTATTGTTCATCACCAAGTATGATGATGTAATAGACTGATTGTCTCACATGTAGTGATATTAATTTTATTTTGAAAACACACATATGCACATATATTGGTGAGATCATAAACACAGAGAGAGAGAGAGAGAGAGAGAGAGAGAGAGAGAGAGAGAGAGAGAGAGAGAGAGAGAGATTAACATCTCTGTTGAAATGGGAGTCTAGGCATTTTTAATATAATTTATTATATTTCCTCCCATGCGAACTTAGATATTCTGGCCTCACAGTCAAAAAGCTGGACCATTCCACTCTCTTGGTATGCTGCCGTGGCTTTCCATCACGTCATAAATTATGACGCAATCACTCTATTATACGACAGCTATGCAGAAAATTGTATTGTCTGTGTGTGAGTTGTGAAGCAAAATTTAAACATCGCCAGTTATTAGTGTGACATAACAAAATTACACACATTGGTATCAGGGTACCTTGTAGTTTATGTGGGAAAACCTTCAAAAGAAAAGAAGATCGGTAGTAGCACTGAAATCAGGCTTTTCCCTGATTCGCTACCCTATGAGTCCCCATCCACGCATCCTTGCCTCCAACCCTATGACAAGCTACCCCCCCACAATGCGACCCATAGGTGTTTGGTTATTTTTTGTTGAAGGGTTGCTAGAGGTGTAAACACCCACATGATGCAAGTATGTCAGTCATGGGGGTTAGAGTCTCGTATGGCTGCCATGCCCGCATATGGTATAGAAAAAGGTCCAACAGCCCCTTCTGTACTACTCTCTTTTAGTCTGCAGCGATTGTGGATAAGAAAAATCTCTTCAGACGAAGTGAGTGATAATCTTGCTGCTACTCAGGCTAAAATCAATTTATGGTAGCAATCAATATATATATATATATATATATATATATATATATATATATATATATATATATATATATATATATATATGCGATGCATGAAGATTGTGTTTGTTACTCAATTTTTTATTGTTTGTAAATCTGTAACTGCATAATTTCTTATTTGTTCTGGAGGCGACTGTGATTTTCCATTTCTGCCAGCATAGTCTCAAACTTGGCCACATTCATTGTTTTATCTTCGATTACTACTGAGTCCCATTTACTGATTGCATTGAGATTGGTCTTTGTGGCCACAAGCAGTTCGGAATAGAAGCGTACTGGGGAATACAGTTGCATTAAGATCAAATTGTGCCACCACAGACTCCGGTTACAATTGATAAAGCTCTGACAACAATACCGGTTGGTGCACCTACATTGGTGGATGTTGTCATGATTCCAGTTATACCAAGACTGACAATTGCTGCCACAGCAAGGCAGCAAATAGCATCTGCGACCGGACACGTGCGTTTGTATTTCACGATCAATGGGGTACGCTTTGTAATTTCATCTCGCAGCTGATGTTCTTCTTTGATTATTATTTTTACGACGTTATACCCCTGAGGGTCTGTCATAGTACTTCTATCAATAATATAATCGCATATTTTAATTGCATAACAGGCAGACCTTGTCTGTCTCATCATCACGGGCAGGCGCAAAAACGCAAGCGCACATCTAGCCAGTTACTCTTTTTGACTGGGGCATTGGTCATGCATTTATAAAAAAACCTCTGCCTCGGGAATACTTAAATTTTCAGTGATGGTGCGTTCTGGCGGGTTGGCACCCCTCTTATACAAAAACACACCGATTACCCCAGAGCCTTTGATATCTAACGATCGTCTTTGCCCAATAACTGTGACCCGAGCAAGTGCATCCTTGACAAATAACAGATGAGACCTTTGTTGTCTCAGTTGAGTCAATGTTGGTTTGAAATGTTTTATGGTGAACGTAACGGGAGGTGGTAAATTCCGCAACTTCATTACCACGGTCTGATATAAGGGTAAACGTCTAATCTTAAACACAAACGCCAAAAGATGGTTAAGTTTCCATCTGGATAAATGTTGTTTGCTTCAAATGAATTTCATCTCCGGGCGACCAACGATGCTGGCAATGCAACTGTATAAAATTTGCCATCATTTTGTTTTGTGATACGCGATATCGGTGGTACAAACCTAAAACCAAGATGCCGCTTATCATTTATCAATGGTGCCATTTGATCTCACAAACCTTTAGTTCCTGTTATAATAAACAAATATAATCCAGGCGCACCTTTAAGAAGTGATTTTTAGTTTTAACAAAGCCATTATCTATAATATCTCAAATAAATGGACCATTTGTTAAGATTGAGTCATCAGTTTTTCCTCTCCTTCTTTTGTTAATATTCCCACAATTAAGGTAGATGATGTTACTACATGTGGTGATGCGAGCACTTGAGCAAGTTCTTTTTTTGCACGTATTATCCTGTTGCAATATTGCCAAAATTAACATAATTTTTGATAAATGCAACCCCCTCGCCACTGTCTCTGATTCCGACGTTTTCAATGACATCAGCCAGGTTTTTGCGACAGTGACTTTCAACTTGACAGTGATATATTGAATATTCATGTCTGACGTTTTCATTTTGCCAGTTTGATCTTCAAAAAACACAAGGTCACCTGGATTGACACCAACAACAACCTTACTGTAAACTCGGATGAATCCGACAAGATGACTGCATATGGGGCCTTCCAACCGTGTTTGTTCTGGCACAATCGAATGAAACAACGGTTGTTTAAGATACTTGGATCAATAATTCACTTCTTCGACTGGCGCCGCAAGTTCATACGAGTCAAAATACAAAGTATTTTGAGGTGTCACTATGTATGTGACCCAGTGAGTGTCAGAACCTGTGGATGAATCCAGATTGACAATCCCCATTTCGCGTGTGTGTGGCACCATCGCTGCAAGTTCGTTTAGCATCAAAACACCACAAAAATGTTTGATCGATTGTGCCATCCCGAGTAAATCAAGATTGACCAATGAGGGCATGATCGAAGACCTCTGCCCGAGGGTATTTGACGACTTGTGTCTGGCAAACGAAGGCCTAGTCCTTTTTATGCGACTGACAACCGTCTTTTTCAAAGCCATTGCTGACACAGTTCCGACACCCCCTAAAGCTGCAGGCTTTGCAACCGCTGAAGCCACTGATGTCAACAGTGTTGGAATGACGGCGAGGAACGGAAATATTTCAAAGGTCCTTTGCATTTTTTCCACCTCTGACTTGGGTAATTTTAATGCTACTGAAGTATTTTTGTGCTTTGTTGCATTAAGTTGTGCAAGCTGAGTTTGGGTCAACCACACAGAGACATTTCCATTTAAGTTTGCTGCAGACAATTTCAGTGTGACCTCGCAATTCATTTTCATTGCGTGTTTGATTGTTCCCAGCTGACTTTGAGTAAGGCCGACCTTCACTTCGTGGTAGGACATTATTCAAATATGAAGCACGTTCAATTGCGAATTTTCCACAGGATCATCGATCACTCGTTCCGCCACCAGCACCCTCCAACAACAGAGTCTTGTCAGAAAGTATCACAGCATAGCTTTTGTAATTAACACCACCAGCATTACTGACACATGCATGAAAATACATGTCGACAACAGACTGCCTTAACAACTCCAGATGTTCAAGTGAATTGTGATCAGTGGAGTACTATGCACTAAAGTCTTGCTGAGATATTTGCAGGCCCATATCGACGTTTTGATGCCGGTCCATGTACGACCACAGATTGTGATATGCCAGTGCGCAATATGATTGGTTTCTGTGTAGTCAAGCCAGATTGCTTCTGAAGGTTCCTGATTACCGTTTGACTGCAAAGAGACCTCAGTCACTTCTAAGGTGTCAGATATCATCTTACTATGCTCTTCAGTATTGTCTCGATTTACATTTTGCAATGCCATAAACATGTTTTAGTGCAGTTAGGCCGTGCTGGGTACTTATTTGCTAAGTAAACTGGCCAACAATATCAGTGGGCGGGTGTGCGTCTGTAGTATGTGCGAGAAACAACAGCGTTGATTTGGTTCTCGAGTCCATAAACGACAACAAGCGTGACTCTGTGCTCAATGTATGAGATCACACGGGCATCCACAAAGTCTAGCACAACTTTAACGGCAGGAGCACCTGCATCACGCCATATGGCATTGTTTTTTGTTATTTTTACGAAACATGTTGACCGTGTGTTTGGCTCCAATATTAACCTTGCGAACATCTCTGCAAAACCCAAAAATGCTACTGAGGGGAATGACACACGAAAATCGTAATGAGTCTCCACAGCGGTGTGCTTAACGCTGTGCAAATCTAGAATTGAAAATTTGGGTTAAGACAAACTAATTTCTACAGCTGTATCAACATCGCCAGCGTCATTTTGAGGCCATCTGATTATGTTTGCTGTCTGATATGCATGATCAGTTGCATCTTCGACAAACATCCTGGTTGGACCAGCGATTCTAGTGTGATTATCGCTGTATCGGGTGAGTCCGAGAAATTCGTCGTGGCCACATACACATTGTCTAGAATGGATTCAATTTCCTTTCCATCAATGGAGTAACGTGCACTGATAAATTGCGCTATGATGCCATTGTTAACAAATCCGACTTAGGCATTGGCATCGTAATTAGCATTGTTCCCTCCACTTCCAAAAAAGCCTCACAGGGAATTAAAAACTTAGAAGCGTCTTGCTCTTGCAATTCTACTTTTAACTGATTGGGGTCTCTTGCTGGATAGGAGTAATACTGATAATCTCGTTTGCTTCGATCCACCAGCACAGGCGCTGACAGATCAAATGCCGGATCAAATATGGCTTTGAGCTGTTGCTGCCACTGTCTGCTGTAAACACAAATGTGTTATTCGCGGGCAGACCACCAAACGGTTGGGATCGGATATTTGGCCAGCTGTAATACACTCGCAACGAGGCTAGTACAATCTCACGTGTGCTCGAGCTCCCAGCCATCACATGTGCAGAAAAAGTCACACTGAATTTTGGTTTTGTGGATGAGATGGTGATCATCGAAGTCACGTTCTGGGCTGTATTTACAACTGCCTGTTGAATTGATGCATAAATTCCACGTAGCCCACGCATCGTCTCAATCGTTTCAGAACTCCCCATCGGTGTTGTATATTTCGTGAATATCATCAACAAATTCGTGCGTTGGCTCGCAGTACGTGTCTCTGACCATGAGACGATTGGTGAGCAATCCCCAACAAATCGATGTGTCTTCATTTATAACCTTGGGGGAATTGTTGCCCACAAGAACTGATCCCACGAATATTTTCAATCGATCCGCAAGGTCATGAGGGTCGCACAGTCACCAACCACCAAGGCCCTCTTCTTCGTTTCTTGAGATTCTTCATACTGTCTTATTCATTTGACTATCCAGTATTCTTTCGTTCTTTTCTTTATCGGACTGGTTGATCTCTCCAATTTTATATCAGCTCGATTGAAGAACTATTCAAATTTTCTTGCTTCTTGGTCACGTTGTCGATTCCATGCAGGTTTATTCAGTTTCCCATTTTGGGTTTTACTACCTATTGGCCAGGAAGTTTAGAATTTTCGATCTTCTACTCGGATTCTTCTTCCTTAGAGCGAAATTGAAAGATAGGTGCCGATGCTTGTTCCTGTTTAAGTTCTTCTGTGTGTTTAGGAATTGGTCGAGGTATTCGCGACATAGGACTATGTTATACCGCATGTATTGTTGGTAGTTCTCGCATTTGTAAAAATACTCTTCATAACGCTTCACATTCTTCAGTTTTTCCTTCTGTCATTGCAGTATGCGGTTGTTTAAAATAATCCCACCGAGCGCTAGTAGCTTGTGTATTTCCCAAAAACTCCCTGAAATCCATTTTTGACCACTCAACATTCGTGTATTTATCATATATCTTTGGTGGTACTTTGATGACTATAGTCTTTCCATTTGTGAAGTTAACAAGAGCGACACGCATAGGATTTTCAAAAATCGCCTGGCGAGCTACTTCATTTACAAATTTCGGCGGTGTTGGCAACTCTGACTTGTAGTCAGGTGGCAAGTTTGGGTATGTGCCTCCCTCATGCCCTCGCTTAGTGCCTGGGTACCTTTAGCGAGTACACCCTGGGCCTCACCAAGTTCTTCAAAGTTCTTCTTTGATTTCCTCAATCGCATCTGACAAACGCTTAATCGTCTCAGCAGTTGCTTATGTCGCTTTTTTGATAGCCTTGGTGCACTTAGCTATCTTATGAACTGGACCCGGAGCTTCTTCTGTTTCCGTAAGAGCTGGCACTTGTTCTGCTATGGCCTTTGTAACATTTTTGATGTTCTCTGGACCTTTCTCAGCTTCGTTAGTGGGTTTAATCAGCGGCGCTAATGTTTATTCAAACCCAGCTGTGAGGTCTGTCGCGACTTTAACATATTTTTGACATTTTGCCGACGACGATTACTTTTTGAATTCTTGCACTTCAGGAGCGGCTTCAAGGTGTTGTCTTTCATGCGATTCTGTGGTATCGCTGCCGGACATTTTTTATTTATATGGGACCATTTAGTAAATTGAACCGTCCGTTTGAGATACATTCATGCCCTAATCCAGACGATACTTGTGTGGCCTACCAGTAACCAAATTGGTTGTGAGAAAACTAAGCAGGTCTGTGGTACTTGGCGCAAACATATAACGAAACACAGTTACAACCGCTCGGAGACAAGCTTGTTCAGTATTTTTATGCCTCTGGAGAATTGGAAGGAGGGCAACAACGTCGTGCTGCTGATCTGGAATGGTCTGTGGACGTGTTTGCCATTTCAGAAGAGATTGATATTCAAAGACAGTCAATCCGTTACCGATTGGAGCCATCATCACCTGGTATAGCAATACTTTCAGCCTTATATTTGCACGAGAGGAATTGCAAGTCGCTCCAGCAGACACAGAACCGCCAACAGGATTTGTGTTGACACGTTGTTAATCTGTGTTATTTGCAATAGCGCCATGAGCAAACGCATAAGTGGCGATGCCCTCTATAGTATACATTCTTTGGTATCCAATGGGGACAACATTGCATTGATGCAACAGTATACCTCCATGCGATGGTTCTTGGATCGGATTATGTTGGCTGTGTGTACGAATTCACGATGGTCTCAAAAACATTTGGACTTTTTGATTTTTTTGCTCCTGACCACTCTCGAGTACATTTTGGGCCGCAGTGCCACACACTCTTCGATCGGCTTACCCGAGCACTCGCCCTTGAACTTACCCACAACCTTTTCGTTTTGTGGGAGGTCGGATAATCGCTTGTATGAAATTTGCTGGCCAGGCCTGGCTGGGCCATGTCCGCATATGCGTCGTCGATGGTGATGTGCATCAGCAACAAGTGGGTGTCGGTCTACAGCATCTTGACCCAATCTTGTCATAGTAAAACTCGTACATGAGCAGCTTCGACAAGTCCAACACGGATGATCCCACATAGATTGCATTTGTCAGCTTCAGTTTTGAATTTTTTTTTTTACTGTGAACGGCCACAAGCCCACCATCAAAGATTTTTCTAGACTTGAAGGCCGGTCCGCAATGAGCCGTCGAAGTGTGTCCTGCTCTCTATCTTCATGGTCAAGATAGATGCGGAATTGTTTGCGCAGATTCTCCATGGTTTTCCATAAAAACGGCATTGTTCATGAGTTTGAAAAAGTCCTTATTTAAGTAGCTGGTAGTCTTGGTGTGCAAGTCTGTGTTCATCAGAGTATATGGGGCTATTCTGGCTTGCTGGCGAAATTTGAGTACTCGATGGATCTTGATCACACACACACACTCAGTCGCAGGTACATCAGCTGGTTTCGGACATGTAGTACATAGTTGCAATTGGTCTGGAGACTTGTAACGAGCTTGATGCATTTAGTTTACTTGCGGCTGGACTCGTTCATTATCGAGCACTGATAGGGGAACAAGAACAAAATGGGCACCGACAGCGCTCCTGGGGCCAGCGGGTGATCGTTGTGTGCCTCGTACAAAGAATCGGGAGATTCTAGGTTCACTTCAGTGAAGTATCTATGGTCACCGTGGATGTTGTGAAGCATGCACTTGCTTGGGAAGATTGATGTCCGCAGGAGCGATCCACTTAAATCCGCCCATGGGCAGCGGTTGCACGAGTCATACAGATTATTGGCATTGAGATTCTTCATGTAGCTATGGGGTTATAACCGTGCATGTTGATTTTGTTGGCACGGGCGTATCTGTGACTGGACAGGGATAATCCACCACGAAGCGACCGCTTGATACATAGATGCTGGTCGATGTCTATGAGCAATTCCAGCTTGATCTCGGTTTTGGACAACAGTGCGTCCTTGCCCACACCCGGGGCTGCAAAGTAGTGGGCGGTGTCAAGCTTGTATATGTGCATGGCAATGTTGCAAAAGCCATCAAACACGTCGGCGAGCAACAACACGTCAGTGCGCAGATACAGATCGTGATAGTTGCAGAGGGTTTTGCACTCGAATGCACACCAAACAGATCCCTTGGTATTTGTTCAGCGATTTGCACTGAACAGGCTCGATGCCTTTTTCCACGGCCACATTAATACACTCAGCATCCGCGTAGATGATATATGGGACTTGCATGTTTCGCTGCACTGCAGTAAATTTGGGCATGAGTCTGCACTTTGGTTTTTCACTGATTCCGCGGAATAAACGTTGTGACTGGTGAGCAACTCTTAATTACATGCATGCAGTGTCTCCATGGATATATTTTGAACTTGTGCTTGTTGAGCCGGTTAAGCAGCCGACCAAGGTCCTTGACCCACACGTAGTGCGAGTCTAACTCGGTGCTTTTCATTTCACTCAGCAAGAACAAATCAATTTGGGTTCGGCCGTTCATTCCGTGGAGAGATAGCGCCAGCGGATAAAAACCTTCGTCATAACCGATCATATTAACAGTGATACCTTGGTTCAGTGTTTCATATTTCTGTAGTGTTAGATGGACCTCGAACTTGCCGCATCTTTCGGGGGTCCATCCTGATCCTGTATTGATGTATTTCTTTAGCGTTTCGAGAAACTTTTCGATGCCTCTGCCAGTTTCGTCATTGATGTCACGGCTTAGGATCGCGCGAACACCATTTTGAATCCACGGTGTAGTAGTTTTAAATCCATCCTTGCTGTGACTAAATGGCATAACCAGATGGGCACTAAGAACAATGTCTTGCTTTGATCCTAGTGCGACCAGAGTTGTGTAACACCGTTACGATTCCAGGAATCAGATGTGTCAGCAGGATAATGGCCACGTGATTTATCAAGTCACCACTACGTTTTTGAAATTTGAATTCGGGCACTTGTAATTGTGTGTTATTACACGAACGTTTTCGCCCACTTCAGTAGCGACAGGAGAGGTGAGACGACGTTTTTTTTTTCTTGCTCAGCACGAAGCCGGTTTTGTTCATATGAGTCTGTTATTGCAAGGATGTCAACTTTTCGTGCGCCACAGGGTATTCAGATATGGTGCTTGCATTCAAATTGTCTTAGTTGTTTTACTGGTTTTTGTTGTAGTTGCTGCAGCTACCGAAGTGGCAATGACTACCGGTGGTGGTGGTGCTTCGGAATCAGGACAAATATGGGACTTAGTAATTCACGTATGTCTGCTGTTTCAAACGACTTGGTATGCGTATGCCATGCTGCTGTGCGAGCTGTCTTAGCTGTGGCACTGTAGACAAGTCTATACTAAGGGTAAGGCGAAGCATCTCTCTGATTGGGAAATTTTGTCAATAATTTGTTTTACTTTGTCAGGATCAGAAACTGCGATCGTTTCAATCCTGGTAATTATTTCATCTATTTCCTTTGCTGTTATGGTATCTATGTTTGTGCTTGGACTGCCACAGGCTTTTGTGGTTTTGATTTGTGTCTGTGCTGTTGATAGTACTCCTGAACAGATCCAGTAGACTGGCAAAGTTGGTTGTATGGTTTGACTCCAATACCACATTTCAGACAATGTCATGCCCCTAATCCCTTATCAAATTTGTGTGTGTGTGTGTTCTGCAGTACTCTTAATGGCATCTTCTGCCACAGGGTTCGTATTTACTGAGGCAGGTTGCTTTGTATTTGTTGCATCCCAATATCACGGGACTTCCTGGGGCTTCTGCGTTCCAATGCCTACTTACATACGTGCGGAAGTTTTCCTAATGGACAAAATCATGGCCACTTTTTTCTTTTAGCTGTAAATCAATCCTTGCGAAATAATTGACCACCCCTATTTCAGATGAACCACTGCGAAAACCATCTGCTGTGTGAAGTAGAACATTTCACAGAAACTGATCCGCCGTAACTAGCGCAAATAATAAATTGTGTCATGTGATTGTCGCAAGTACCCAATAACGTTGAACATCGAATCAGGAACTTCATCCACTTTGTCCCCAAGGATAGCGTCTAAAAATTTCATTAGATACTTGCGCTGCGGCACGTTAATGTGTTGTGCAGACAAAGTTGTGCTGGGATGCCATTTGTATACTTGCTATCCATATGCATCTGTCTAAATTAGCCTGCTCTGAAACATCTTTGTCACAGACCTCATCATACACGTCACTCGCTTCAGATGTAGTGGACCAGTTATCCTGTTTCTTTTGAGGACATATTCTTTCATTAACGATATTCTGCAGATTCTTTTTTTATTTTATTTTCTTCATGAAACTGCCCATGTTTATTTCGTTCCATTTCTAATGTCACTACCAAATTCTTACCAGCTTTTCAGTATACTCTGGCTTTGTTTCGGATAATTTGTACAACATTGTTTCGTCCTCTTTTATGAATCTGTATGACGCATTCAAACGATACAGCGATTTAAGTTTTTCTGCTATATCTCAGATCTTCCAGTCTTTTGGGAGGATTACGTCAATGCTAGTGACATCAATAAACTCATTCATAATGCTTTGGCAGTCAATTCCCTATCTGTCGCTCAACATTGTCTATATTAAGCCACTCGTAGCATTTAATGCAAACTATATTTTCCACTCGGCTGTCACTTTTTCACCAACAAAAAATTAACAATTTACAAACAGTGCACTGTGGAAAATAAGTCAAAACACAGCAAGCTAATATAGTAGGCTTAGCATAGTGTGTATATTGATCGCTACCATGGATCATCACTCACTCGCTCTACAGAGATTTTTCCTTTCCAAAGTCGCTGCAGACTAGTACAGAGTAGTACGAAAGGGGCTGTTTGAACTTATCCGATAACATATCGGGACAAGGCCACCCGTCCTCGCATCTAACCCTCATGACTGACACTCGCGTCACGTGGGTGTTTACACCTCTAGCTACCCCTTGACAAAAGAGTAAACAAACATTTATGGGTTGCGTGGGGTATAGTTTGTCGTGGGGGTTGGAGGCGAGGACTGGTGGCCGGGGACTCAAAGGGTAGCGAATCAGGAAAAAGCCCCATTTCAGTACTACTTCGGCTTAACCACGAAAAAGAAACTGAAATGCTCCGTGTATATCAACTCAACAGAAATCGAAATCAAAACATTTACAAAGATGAAAAGAACAAATGAATAACCCTCTCCAGTTCTGACGGGATTCTATAGCCCTATATTTTTGGAGAAAAATATTTCGCAAGAATAGTTAATTATTGAGGACCTATGGACCCCAACAATGAATTGGATTGTACCACCACTTGGAACGGTAATAATAGAGGAACAATCCCATATAACTCAAGTGGGATTATTTAGCCCAAGCAATCTGGAAAATAGTTCGATAAAAGGGATTGTTTTAGAGGACCTCTTGATCCCAACAATAGTCTGGGGTTCACAACTGCATATCAACTACGGGCAAGTCAATTTACATAGAACACGATAATAAACCTTGTGAAACTATGATACAGTCCGAAGAAAGCATGCACAAACCATATATAAACCCTATATACAATCTTTTTATTCCGCAGGGACTTAAAATCAATTATCAATTTTATAACGCCTGTGGATGTGATTTCAACCGGTAGTTTGTACCATAGCATGGCAGTGTTATATATTGCATTACAATAACTCACTTTGTCGTTCTATAATACAGAGAACAATGTGTCTGTAAATCTAAAATAACAAATTCATAAGAGTTTTCTAGTCATTTCTTTGTTTATACCCCTCTTTATAAACAAATTTCTCTAGGTAGCCAAAACCCTGCTAAGAGACGATGGTTACTTCGGAACCCGGATGCTACAACAATAAGTCGCGAAAATACAATTGTCACTTGACCTTATCAATAGCAATACCGATTTCACCGACGACACCGGCGACATAGGGTGTATAAACCTCTCACTGACAAATCGAAGTGATTGGTTTAACAAATAAATCAACCAGAACAATTTCCTCTGATGAGTTACAGATGCCAGAGTAACGAAATTGGCCAGGGACAGAAGGTGACTAGACCTTCCCAGCAGATGGAAAGGAACACCTCCACATCCAATAAGTCATCATCTTCACTAAGTTTATATTCTGTAGGAAGTGAAAGCGACCCTCTGCGGGAATCCAATCTAACAGATCCCTAAACAACTGAGAGCCCGATGAATCTATACAAGAGTACGTCAGCACTCCTTTCAGCTCTTCTACACATAAAGTTGTCAGAAGAAATGAGACCACGATCAAAAAGAGAAAACTGAAAGAACCAGTTACGGAACGTCCAGAAGCTAAGCGTCAGCTACTACCTCCCTAATCAATCCCGCTTTATAAACAAGCGAGAAAAGTTTTTACAAATTTGTGAAATTAACAAAGATGACTGACTACCTTCAAGAGTGTGGCCAAAACAGGAACGTTGCTCGAGGACTAGAAATCAACCTACGCCCGAGATTCACAAACTGTCCGGAATTTTCCAGCACATGGAACAACATTCTTCTAGAAGCCTCCGAGAAACTAACCAGCCCGACATTCACCCACACACTTAATAAGACTGATGAGTGTAATATAGCCTTCTAGGATGCTCGGAGAAATCTAAGAGTCTTGCTGTCCGGACCTACTCGAGAGTACGGAAGTGGCTTTTATACGTACATACGAACATTTATCAAAATTCTATCATGAGAAATATGGTAAATTTTTAAATGAAAACGGGAGTGTGGGGAGACAAGTGAATCGTAGACAACGGTCTAATACCAGAAATCAAACCTGGAACCGCAGAGGATTTGATAGAAGAAATAATACCCAAACGGGTATTCTATAAACTGAGACTTGCTTATCTAGCAAACTTTAATAATACTAATAATTCCGACAATAAAGATACTCATCTTTATGTTTCAGATTTTGTTATAAATATTTCCAATTTTCCAATTTCTGTGTCACATATTACAGCCCTAAACAAAGGAATGTTTTTTAACGCTACTGTTAGGGACATTAACCTTGGTCAAATTCATAAAGGCTTAGACAACTCTGAATCAACAGTCTCGATTAGTACCTATTACTCTTTAGTTTACAATAGCAGGCGTTGCCCGATCTCGCCTGATGCAGAAGGTAATTCAGCCGATTACTTGCAAAGAATTTTGCCGATTATTGACAGCATGGAGATGCCCAGATGCTTGTTGCAGAGATGTCTCTATAATAGACAATAAACGCATCTTTATGCTCACTTAAATTTTGTACTTTATAGAGTTTATTAACATGGTGACTTGTACATACCTGTTACGACTCTATGGTCTTAAATTAAGTAACAGAGAAAAGCAAAACCAGCAAGTTTTGTAAACTTAGCAAATAATTTAATGATCTAAGTTATAAAAATAAAAATTAAGTGGAACCTACAATATTATGAATTAAATCCAAAATAATCCTAAATTGCTGTATCACAATTCCAAAAGAACAGAGTGTTCTGAATGAATACCAGCTCTTGGGCGTGCTGATGTACCAATATCATTAAATCTGCTGAATTGCCAACAGTCTTTCTGTATCAAAATGGAATTGTGCAAAACTCCTTTTGAATGAATTCACAATAATCCCAGAAAAATATTTTAGTGCAAAGTCAACGAGCACTTTGTAATTCCAGGGAATACTCAAGAGCCCTCTACAATTATATCTAAACGCAGCATTAAATATATGTGCAGACTGCATTTAAAAACAAGCAAATAAGAAATAGTAATGAATTCATTGCCCACTCCTTGGTCTATATACACACCTTACGGCTCTACGTTGCAATATTTTCGTGCTTGAACTTTATCACAATGCCTCCCACACAACATATTTCACAGTACATAATTGTGTTACATACGTCACAGTACTTATTCATCCAATCAGGCACAGTATAGATATACATAACACGCTTAAGTGGGTTTTGATCAGACTGTATTTAGTTGCATACCAGCAAAGAAGTTAACATTCAATAATATGACATTGATTCTGAATGAATAGCTATCAATTATAGTTCATGGATATGGCTGACAAATACCTTGAATAATGCTAGTACAGTATTCAGATATTCAAGTTTAATATTTTTATGTTTTCTTAAGATGGTTTCAAGACGTAATAGCTGAAAAGAATAAAAAGAGAAAAGTGACGTTTTCGTGGATTTCGACACATTGGGGTCAGGTTGGGGATGGGGTAGAATGCTGGGATATACACATTATGCATGTTGATGTCTTTAAACATTTGGAAATTTACCTCCCACCTGCCATTATGGCCATTGAGCTTAGGGTATATCCCTACGTCTATCAGAAGTCCATCCACTATTCCATCAACAATTGCATTTTGCCACTCTGGGAAGTCACAGTTAAGATCTGATTTATATCAGATTTGGAATGTGTGCTTTGATCATAAAGATCTCCTGTGAGTTCGATAATTAGTAAGGTTAATGCATGTTAATGAGGTGACCTTGCTTATGGCTGACTCTGGTTGTTAATATCAGCATGGAAGCCATATTTAAGTCTTTGTTCTCTATTTGGTTGAGCAGGTCGTTTATTTGCCTTTGGTTTAATAATATTAAATGAGTTTTGTTTCAATTGTAAAAACTTAACATGTTGGCATTGGGCTAAATGAATATTGACTGACAGTAATCACTCAATCATCATCAATTACATTAAGTTAGACAGTATATTTCCAATTATTTCAATGAAGATTATTTTTTCAGTTATCTTTTGCATATCCAGAGTGGTAATGAGTATGAGTCAGTTTTCTTTGCAAAGGTTGTTTTTGAAAATCAAGAGCTAAAAACAACCAGTACTAGTACAATGACGGACTGTTGTGAAAACTAAAGTAAATGTATCTACTGAATGCAAATTTCATCTGACTACTCGTAATAACTGGTAAAAACAAATACTATTAGTACTGACAAGGAACGGATGTGAAAGCATAATAAATAAGTACACATCCATAAAAAAAAATGCTTAGGTTATTAAATGCTAAAATTAAAAGATAAAGGTAATATAAATACAGTGCTCCAGATAAGAAGCATATCACTCTGTGATGTGCTGAAAAAATTACAATAAGCCTCCATTTTGAAATAAATACATTTTTGAAAAAGAAAATGTAATGCCTAGTCATTTCCTAAAAGCAGTACTCCACAACAAATTGTACCTAATTCTGCACTTTCTATATTTCATGTCACGTAGGTTCTTGCCAATAAAATGTTCAAATCTGCTGTTGCTAAGACTCTTGTATGCTCAGAGAATCAATCTCCGTCTGCAAAGCAGAGATGGCTAAAGTGAATGGACATTATTCCAATTACAGTGTTCTTTTCAATGCAATATTTTGATCATACTTGGAATATGGGCTTACATCATCAACATTTCACCCGCAATTGATATGGCATGGAATCCACAGATGTTAATTACGTGAACTAGCATATGATTGGCTTAGGTTTTTAGGGACCGACAAACAAGAAATTTTAACAGTGACATTAGAATATGTGCAGAAGACAAAATGGATGCAAAAACAAGGAACAAGGAATTCAGATCAAACTTTGAAATGAACACAAACAAAACAATGAATGAAATTTTGCGAAGCTGAAGTGCTCAGATGCAAAACACATCACGCAGAACAATGAATGATATAATGTAATGGAGCATTAATGCATTTCATAAATTGATTGAAAATTTATTTAAGTTTACGTCAGGCTCCTGTTAAACTGGCACCATTGAAGCCCCTTGCCATGATAATATTCTACACGATTCCTTCATCCAGTTAGTACTGGAACTTACTGGAATTGAAAAGAACAAGATAACAATTTGACACATGCATTACAGCTCACATATGGTTACTATCCTCTTTTCAGTGGACATTGTACGCGTTGGATGTGTGCAATTTTGCGCATCGAAAAGTGCATTCGTTCTCGCGGTTTCGAAACGTTTTTTTAGCATTCCGCGTACATGTTCGCTTTGGTCGAGACTTAGCCTCCTTCGTCCTTGCTATAATTGAATGTTATGTTTACCTAATTTTTTTGTTATATTATGTTATTGGGGTTTTTTTTGCACCTTGCTTGGTAATCAGTGCTTTATTTAATTGTATCCACTTTTCATCGTACTGGTGCTTGTGTAAGTATAGCCTGTCCTTTTCTGGTTCTAGATTTTATAGCCTTTGTTTTTTATTTTTACATAAATAGTGTTTTCTCATAGTATAATGTTGCAAGATGTATGGAAAGTGTGGGCACAAGAAGGGTCCGATGGACACTCACCCAACCTACTTAATGTGCTCAGGGCACAGACGGTTGTCCAATCTCTGTTGTCTGATGAAATGTGGGACTTGGCAGATAGTTTCCTACGTACAACAGGAGGAAGAAACCCGCGTGTTCCTCATCATCTTTGAAAGGTCCCTTCCATACCAGTTAAGAGTCAAGTTCTTTGCCCTTGTGGGTAAGAATAATAATCCTGTGGAACAAGAGTGTTCTAAGATATTATGGTCGTAAGTTTCATAAGGCCCAATGATCCCTGACACTTGGTCCGAGGTGATCAGTGCTGATGAGGGATTGATCGAGGGTCCATCCCAAGGGAGGAAACAAACAAGAGTGCCCCTCCCCCTTGATGGAGTGGTCCATTGAAGTTGACAAGCGAGTCACTCTTTATTCAAAGTGATGGGAAGCGTTGTCGCTAAAATAATATTAATAATAAATCTGATTGCTTCCATCTGATCGTTGTCTCTGGACTGTTCATTGTCCGGTGATCGGTCACTTAGTACCGTTCACGTGACTTCAAACTGCGGTCATCGGTCTGTGCTGTCCCTTGTAGGTCTGGGGATAGGGATTTGGCTGATACCCTGCCATTGATCTGGGGACAGGCATTGGTCAGATATCTCCCACCACCAGCACCTTTGCAATGTTAGTCATTGATCCAGATGCGTATCGGGAGCCGGCCTTTACTCGTTGTACTAGGGATGGGGATCGTATCAGAATCAACCATTCCCTTTGTGTCCTTTTTATTTCCACATAATATGGAGACACCATTTTTCGGGAAGCATGCCATGCTTCCCCCTCATGGCGCCGTGGAGACCCCTTCCATTGTTTCAAGGTAGGGCAGACGTTACAGGCTGCGGAACTATTTTGTCTTCTTTATGCGGAACCAAGGAATAGGAGGGGAGACTTTACTCTTCACCTATAATATAATAGAGAGATGAGACACGTGCTCATGTGCCGAGAATGTCCAGTTGTAGGGTCAATTCCATCACTCTCCACGAGGATGTTAGGGACAAAGACAACCCTACTTCCACATAGTTTTCTCCACAGAGGAACAATATGAGAGACAGTTCTGACTTGACTAAGGAGCGAGATCAGGACAGTTCTTGATAATGGTGAGCTTCAAAGTGTTCTCTAAGGATCTGGTGACGATGGTGTCTTCCCTTCCATATAGGCCCTCAGCTTCGTATCCCCTCTCAGGCCCTATGTTGGAGGAGGATAGGAAGAACTCTGTCCACTCAATAGCTTCGTGCCCACAACGTTTGTTGCTCCAACATTCCACCATCGTTCCGGAGCTGACACATACGTTATCATGAGGACAATAGTTTGGCAGGCAGTGGAAGGGCGGGTTATATCCCCCTCACCCTGCCCCAGTTCCCGCTATACTTCGAGCGCCGGTGTCTGTCCTCCGACATGGCCTCTTATGTCCCCACACCTTGGATGTTGGGACATTATGAGTGGGAATTTCATCACTGTTGTCTCACATGCAAAATTTGTTTTTGATACCCCTCTTCAGTCTTTTGAAGGCTGAATCTACATCTCCATTGGTTTTTCAGCGGGAGACTGTAGCAAATAAATCGAAGCAAGGTCTTTCTCTATCCACAGCTATCTCTGCTAAGCTTCTTTACCCCAACAGGGCTGCTAATATTTTCGTCTACAACTCAATAATAAGTGAGATATATTCATATCTTGAATATTTTGGTTGAAATTGTTGCATGTACCAATGTAGATCTAGAGATGGTATATCACATCTAGTTTCAATCTAATTTCAATAAAACCTTGATACATGTTTATGTCATCAAATTCTTGCATGACTTTGTTTGTGAACAAGAGACTTCATATAAATACCTTTATCTTTAGAATGAATGTATAAAAATAATATAGTTCAATAAGTAAACTTTAGATGATATAAAGTGCGGGACGTAGTTTACATGGATTTTGACTTAGAATATTACATAAGTCTGCTTAGTGCAATGCTTAATGCTGGTAGGTTATATAAACCAGTTTGGCGATATCAAGCTCACTTGCGACATTTGTTAGCTGATACTTAGATGTAATGCCACATTAGCTTATGGTATGACACTCACTTCTATTGTGCACTGGTTACTACCCGTCTGTTTTCATTTTCTACTTCAGTCTTAGTAAAAGCAACATTACCAGTTTAAGATAAATTTGGCAGGGGCATTTTGGCATCAATGCCTTTGCATGTGATACAGATGTTAACAATCATTCGTAGGATTGCTATTTCTGCAATAGTAAGCATTAAAACGACTTCTTGTCAAAAGTCACTAAACAGAACGTAACCACCTTCAAATAATATGACTTCGATCTAAATTACCTGCCATTGATAGAGTGTTTGTGATGTTCAGTGTCATTTTTTCATGTAATTGCCTTCAGTTTATTTTCGTTTGCATGTTACCTATTTTTAGTTAGCACCATGTTTACACCAGTTAAGTTTTACAGTATAGGCTGTAGGAGCATATTAGCAATTCGAAGACATAACATGTATATAATTCTCTTTACAGACATCATCAAGCTTCGAGAAGATCTAATTCAGGCATACAGAATTTTAAGATGTGTACAGATGTCCCCGATATTTGAAAAGATGAGATGTGACATTGATAACATCTATGTTGACTTAGTCATTGAAGAGAAACAAGACAGCAGAAGCACAACAGGGCAAAGACAAAATGTCTCCAGACAAAATGAGATTCATCAGTCTCACTTCAAAAAGATAATTGAGGTGACCAGCTATAAACAAATATTCCTGGATGAGAGAGGTTCAAAATTCAAACGTGTTTATTTGCATGGAAAAGGAGGGTTAGGGAAGACTACTTTTTGTAGGAAAATTCTTCATGCATGGTGCAATGCTCATGAAGGAAGAGTAGTCCCCGAAGATGGTTCATTTCAGGATGAAGCTATTTTGCAGCTATTTGACCTCTTGTTTTATATTAATCTTAGAGATGTTTCGACAGAGGAAAATTTTATTGAGGTCATATGTAGTCAGTTTCCCTTGGAGGAAGTACCTAGTAAAAACCTCCTGGTAACCCTGTTGAAGCTTAATGGAGAGAAAGTATTGTTTATTCTAGATGGCCTAGATGAGATGATTGTAAAGGCAGAATTCATTGACAATATTTTGACTCGTAGGTTCTATTCAAGGTGCTGTTTTCTGGTTTCTTCTAGACCTTGGAAAATTTCCCAGATGGAGTTACATGAGGGAAGCGAAATAGACCAGCTTCTGTATATACAAGGCCTAAGTCGAAGAAATGCAAAACAATTTGCCAAGAATCTGTTTGAGAGCTGTTACAAAGATGGGAATGCAATTAAACAATTTGTAAAGCATATAGAAGATAATAAGTTAGCTAAACAGCTAATACATGTGCCCCTTCTCCTTCTTTTCCTGGCACATGTGTGGTATGAAAATGAAAGGTCATTACCAAGTAAGCTCCATGAGCTCTATATTTTGTTCCTCAACCTGATGACTGATCGAATGAAGGAAAAGTACAAGGAAGATCCTAATCACAGACAGATGAGATTTACACTAGCTGATAGTTGGTCTCCATTTCCTATTAAAATATCTGAAACTTGTCTAGTAGTGGATTTTGGAGAAGGGTTTCTGCTTGCACTTTGTGAAATTGCTCACCATTTCCTGCTCAGTAGTGACAAGGAAAATTCACTAGTGTTTGAAGAGACCAAATTACTGAAAGCCCTTGGGGATAGGGGAAAGGAAAAACTGGATGTGGCCTTGGACCTGGGTATATTGTCAGTCTCTGATTCTGTGTCATATCTTAAGAGAAAAAATAGTGTGAGTTTTCTGCATAAAACAATGCAAGAGTTCTTTGCAGCTCTCTACTTCATTATCAATCCAGACAAGTTGGCCAGTTTTATTTCCTCGATAGCAAATTTAAATGATGTGCAACAGCATGAAAATATCTTTATATTCCTTGTTGGCCTGATGCCTAAGCTTGGTAACAGAGTGCTAGAAAAAGTAAATGAATTATGTAATGCTGATTGGGAGATGTTGAGGAGTGGAGAGGGACCTGAAATGTACAGCCATAGATTATCTAATATTAACAAAATTTACCTTAGATGTAAGTTAGAAGTCCTTGGAGAAGATGTGCTTTTGAATGTATCGGGTTTATGTCTAGAACAAAATGGCTTTGACCTACACTGTTGGAATCCAGCCTTCCTACATAGTTTGAACCTAATAGGGACTCCATTCACATATGACAGGGTAGACCTAAGAGGACTTACAGGGTTGATATATGTCAGTCTACAATGTATAAACTGTGAATTGTATTTGCCGGAATCAGGTTCTCTGTCCGTCTTAATTATGAAAGCAGTTACATTGCCCAGTAGTTGTTGTGATGTATTAGGCAGGACGCTGACACACAGTCCTAAGCTAAAGAGACTTAGCATACACCACACAGATCTCCACAACTGTCTGTTAGATCTCTCAAATATGACAGAACTAACTGTCCTGGACATGTTAAAGGTAACACTGTCCATTAGTTGCTGTGATGTATTAGGCAGTACCCTGACGCACTGTACTAAGCTGAAGACACTCAAGATATACAAAACAGACATCCACAATTGTGTGTTAGATCTCTCTAATATGACAGAACTGACAGTCCTGGACATGTTAAACGTAACACTGTCCAGTAGTTGCTGTGATCTATTAGGCTGTACCCTGACTCACTGTACTAAGCTGAAAAAATTCAAGATATACAACACAGACTTCCACAACTGTCTGTTCGATATCTCTAATATGACAGAACTAACAGTGCTGGACATGTTAAAAGTAACACTGTCCAGCAGGTGCTGTGATGTTTTAGGTACTTCGCTGGTACACTGTACAAAGCTGAAGACACTCAAGATACATAATACAAACCTCCACAACTGTCGCTTAGATGTTTCTAATATGAGAGAACTAACAGTTTTGAAAATGTCAGAGGTAACGCTGACCAGTATTTGTCGTGATGTTTTATTCAGAACGCTGACACACTGTACTAAATTGGAGGAACTTAGCATTCACCACGCAGATCTCCACAACTGTCTGTTAGATCTCTCTAAGATGACAGAACTAATGATCTTGGACATGTCCGAGGTAACACTGTCCACTAGGTGTTGTGATGTAATAGGCAGGACGCTGACAAATTGTAGAAAGCTGAAGACACTAAATATACGCGACTCACACCTCCACAATTGTCAATTAGATCTTTCTAATATGAAAGAACTAACAGACCTTGATATGTCAGGGGTAACATGGTCCAGTAGTTGGGATACAATATTCAGCATGCTGAGTCACTGTCCTAAGCTGGTGAGACTTATGGTGACGAGACTTACCTCGAAGAACAAATATTTTGTATCTCCAAGGATGGAGGTTGGTGGGTTGCACGGAGGGGGGATATTATGTATGGTACTGGCATTGGGGTCACTCTCAATGCTATATACACATGTGATGTTGTTGTTGGTGATATTACTATTGAGCGTGATGGTAATAAAAATACTAATTGACTGTATCTTAAGATGGTGGCATAATTAACTGAAGAACTAATCTATTTTGAGATGCTTACACAAGGGAACATACTGATTTATAAATGTACAAACAAGATACACTTACACATTATATATATACACATATACATCGCAGCATGCATATACAACTATATATTCCGTTCCTTACCTCTCTCACCCTCACATCTCCAATCCCCCATACCTAGTCCAGGATTATGCAGAAGCAACACTGTCCGGTAGTTGCGAACGTTTGGGCAATACCCTGACACAATCTACGAAAACAAGCCTCCACAACTTCCTGTTAGATCTCTCTGTTAAGAATAAACCAACAGTCCTAAGTATTTCAGGAGTAGCAAGGTCCAGTGGTTGTTGTGATGTATTATTCAGTTCCCTGACACAACAAAATGATATATCAGCCTAATAAATCTTCTCAAGCCTCAGCACTTGGCTATACGTATATGATGAAACAATTGTTTTCTTTACATTTAGTACACTAGTGTCGAAGAAAGCCTTATTCAGGCACTAAACCCTAGCCTACATATTAGAATAGCTACCTAAATAGTTTTATGTTCTCGCTTTTTCTCTTATCCTCTTGCTCCGAAGAAGATACCAATTTCGATATCTCTAATCCGATAAGTTTTGACCTGTATATATACAATGTATTACGTAACGTATCACTTTACCCGACGAGTCTATTTTTAACTGGACAATCCCATTCTTGACACGGAGATGTTTATCAATACGGCAGACTTAAGATGCAGGGGGAAATCGATAGATTTCTATGCTGAAAGTGCTTAAGATGCACAATACAAAACTCCAGAAATGTCTGCTAAATCTCCCAACGTGACAGAATTGACAATCCTGGTTATGTCGGTGGTAACAATGTCAAGCGGCGCCAGACACGTTCTTGACTATCATTTGTTCAACGTAAAGCAGTAGAGGATGATTTCTGCAAATAGACATTTCAAAAGTTGCTCTGTGCCAGTGACAAATGGTAGATTAATCTGTTGTATTCTGTTAGATTTTCATTCGCATCGGCATCGGAATTAGCGTTTGCTGAAAAATGAAACAAATGGCAGTCCGAATTATGATTGTTTTGTGTAATGGTCTGTATTAGCATTGACCAGATTAGAACTGGCATCAGATTTATAACTGACCGAAGAAAATAACTCTTTATTCTGTGTGTGTTCTGTATGACAGTCACATATCATTCTCTTAAGTCGCTACGTTAACATGAAAGAAAATTCAAATATAGTATAGTGGAAGAGTTGGAGTTAAGAGTTCAGTATTTTATTTTTAAACACAAACACAGATATACAAATACAGCTGATGTAATGAAAAGATTCATAATACAGACCCCTTAAAATGTGCTTTATAGTAATATTTACATGTATGGAATGTTAAGATCAGTTAGCAGATGATTGTTTACAAGTTAGTTTGCTCGTTGTATGAAACTCACTTTGACTCTCCACAAAAATTAATAAAGTAATGCCAACCAATGCCGAAACTCGGTAATGTTAAATGAAAGACTAGCCATCTACTGGGGAAAATTAAAACTGATAAATAAACCTCGCAGTAAACCCTTTTTGTGTGTCAGTATATAATAAAATCATTTCTATATTTTGATCGTAGATTAGATATCTAGAATATTATTTTGTGAGTTAAAAATATAAATGAAACCTTGCGTTGATCATAAGAATATAATGATAATTGGTCTTGTAACACACTTGCGTGTCGAACTCGGAGGTAGATGATGCAAAAGAGTCAACAAAGGGCAGATTTACTTGTGGGGGAGGGGGAACATGATAAAATGTGCCATGTAACACGGGAGTGCTGAGCTCAGAGGTGAAAGATGCAATAGAATCAACACGAGGAAGATTAATTTGTGGGTGAGGGGTAAATTAAAGCAGCTTTTCCACTAAAATACAACATTTTCCAGTGTAAATATTAATTTTGTAGCATTGTTAACACTTTTAAGCCTATAGCCTCTTAGAAGAAGCATGTATGTAGCAGACTGACTGTATATGTCAATGTAGTAGACAATAATTTTGTAACCATGTTTAGTTAAGTTCACTTTGACCTAATGAGAAATATTGTCCTTGTTGAAATGTCACGGTCATCAAATTCGAACACAATTTCTGAAGCATGTATTCCTATCCTCTTTCGTATTGTGACGGACGCTTCATGAAACTTTACTTTTGTTAACATGATACAGTATCTTGTGACAACGCCTGTAGACACAAACAAGTAAAATTTATTGTTCATAAATTATATCAATGTATATCAGCAAATGTTGCACAATATTTTCTTCTGAGTTTGTCAGCCAGATTATGGCTGTTATTTGAGATAAACTTTGAATGTAATAAGTTATACTTCTTCTAATGGCGCAAAATTTTGTAGATTTGAAGCACATTTTGTCGTGGTCAGCATAATACGTAACCATTATGATTGATTACGGGCTAGTTTCGTAATAAATTGACAGTTCTCTTGTTTGGGGGCATGATTGAATTTTAATTAGAGTCGGTTCGTATAACGGTGAGACAGATGGAAGAAGCCATTGTTAACGTGAGATTAAGTAGCAGAAAATGACAAAGTTGAAACTAGCCAGAAACAATCTTGAGCCATTTGAAATAGTTGTCATCAAAAGAAATTCTCCACGAATAGTTATTAATAAAGACAGACTAGAGAGGATTATTCTGACTTCCATGGGAATATTGAAATTTTGGTAGTTGGAGAAAGTTAATCTTGATAGGCTAAGCTGGGAGGGGTATTTTCCAGACAAGATTCAATGTTTTAAGTAATTTCCCTTGCGAAATTCTGCAGTCGAAGTTTCTTTTCTGCCGATAGGGATATCTGAAGGACTCCAAGGAAATTAACAAATAATTTGTCTCTTTAAATAAATTGTCCAAGGGAGGATGTGTGGAAGAATATGAGAGACCCAAAACCAGAGTGAGATTCGGATGCATAAAAAGATTGAGTGGCGAATAGGTAGAAAGGTATTGTCTCAGTCGCATTACAATATATTCACTGATGTAAGTTTATACTGATATGTTGCAATTATTTGTTTTAAATTCAAACATCAATTTCCCTTGAGTTCAGAAGTTAATTTTGCATTCATTGGTCTTAAATGTTATATGACTCATTTATTGCAAGAATGTCATACAATATTTCATTGACATGAATGTGTTCAAATTTAGTCGTTGGATGTAATAGAAATCATGTATTGTAGAATTTCATGCATTACTCTGATACAAATTGTGAGAATTAATTTATGTCGTAAATGATGTGTACCATGTATGCTAAGAATTGATTGTATTATGTCTATGTCAGTGAATTGCTAGATTGCAAGTAATGCAGTTAAGACATGGCGTGATGTCCATGCATTAATTTGTGTAAAAAGTTGTGTACTCTCTTAACTAAGAAAATCGGTGTGTGTCGACCGACGTTGTTCATCTTCTTATTTACAGCCCACAGTGGGATGTAGTAGTTTGTCTAAAAGGTCTAGCTATGTCATGGTTTGAGTTAGGAATGCTGCTAGCGCTAGAGAGACATCAGTTTTATGATAATAGGGTTGTGTGTGTATCAGGCTGCGAACTGACCCATATTAGCTTACTCTCTTGAATTACGATAAGACGATATCTGACGTTAAAAGAGTGGAAATATTGTCCGCTCCCAGAAGAGAAAACAATCTGACAAATATTTAGGTTGCATATTATGTTTATTTGAAGAGAAAAATAGCTTCATACCTGTGTTACACAGTGGGAAACGAGAGCAGTCTACAACCAAGTTACGGTTGATGACTACGAGGCTGGAGAGAGAGAGAGAGAGAGAGAGAGAGAGAGAGAGAGAGAGAGAGAGAGAGAGAGAGAGAGAGAGAGAGAGAGAGAGAGAGAGAGAGAGAATACAGCAACGCATCTGTCACCAACAGTGAATTGAAAAATACCGAAAACAAATTGGTTATGCTGACATGCCGGCAATTTGATTTCGATCATTCATTCGATTCTATGATGAAATTTGTTTTATCAGTATAACAATACAGCTAATTGCATTTCGCATCAATTTTTTAACTCCATTTTTAAGGGAAAATGTATCATTCAAATGTCACGTTCAATTTCATTTTACTTATGTAATTGATAAAGTTGGTATATTTTACAAAAGGGCTTCGTGTTGTTCTATTTTATATCTCTGCTCAGATCTCTGTTATTCCATCCAGTAATTTCATATTTTATTTTATTGTCTACTCGATCCAGGTAATAACACCGTGGTTGATCATCTTCTAGATAACGACAACCAAAGCACCATAACAAGAATAGTATATAAAAATGGGGAATCTGGCTCACTTTTCACTGAGTGATAAAAGGTGGTCAAGAGAGCCCTCTATGGATCTATATACTGCTGGGGTTTCTAGCTCACCGCGCGATAAAGAGTGTTTCCTTGTCCATGGTTTACTTTTTCGTGCGATGATGTCCGTGTGCAAGTCTGTGAATACCATCGGTGGAGTAGCGCTTATCATCAGAGGGACAGAGTCCTTTTTTGTTGATGAGCATGGCAGATATGTAATGCTGTGATCGGAAAGTTCTCATGGAGTAGTAGCGTTGTTGTCCTTGTAGTGACCGTCTGTAGTGATCGATAGTAGTAATGTGACCAATAACAGGTTTTTGACACCTTTGGCTTTCTTTTCTGCAGGTATCATCATCTAGTATATGACAATACATTTTGTAGCTAAGTCCTATGAATTCTGTGATTTGTATCCCACAAATTTCATCTTTGAACTTTCCAAGTTCCTCTTTATTATCTTTGCAGTGGAATGGACATGTTTCAGGATAATCGCTAAGATCAAAGAGGTCTCGATGCTGATGCAGATCTGCGAAGACATCGTCAGTGTGAATTTCATAGATGAGTGAATCGGTATCGGTAATGAGCAGTGTGGCCTTGTCTCTGTATTGCCGTTTGATGAAGTCATAATGAAACTCGAGCATGAGCATTTTGGAAAGTTCGAAAACGGCTGCGCCAACGTAGATGGGGTTGTCAAGCATGAGATGTGCATTTCTGCTTTCGATCTCGACGAGTTCTTAATCAAAGATTTTCATGCTGACGAATGCATCGTTGGCTACGAGCGTATCTCGTCGTCATCGTTGGATATTGACGATTTCGATTTTCTTTCTTCGTCTGATGTTTCCCATGGTTTTTCGGAAGAACCTTTTGTTCATGAGTTTGAAGAAATTTTTACCGAAGTCTGTAGTGGCTTTGTCTCTTTGTCTCGTGTTGAAGTCGACGTAGGTTTTCATCCGTGGAGATTGTTTAAACTTGAGAGCACGATGAACTTTGTCAAGAAGGAGTCCATGTTGGAGAGCGTGTTCGAGAAGTCGACAATGTATCTTATAGCGTGTTTTGTTGTTGGGATTGGATACTAGTGCTTTCAACTTGGCGTCTCCGATTTGGAATTGGCTTTTTTGCTCAAGTTGTTGTGAAGAAAGCACCGACAAGCTTGTGACGAGGAGTTGCTCAGCGCAGAGGCAATAATCGTTACGAGCGTCGTGGAGATGAGAGGGATAAGGAGATAGACTTAGACGAAATAGCCGTGTCCATTACTATATCCCGCTTGTTTTTCCTCGAGGAACTGTTCTCCAGTGATCTAGTGAAAATCTAACACTGGAAGCGGTTGTGACATGGCCAACTCAGAGAGATTGCTGGCATCGAGGTAGTGGATGTACGTGGATGGTTTTGTGGGATCGTAGTTTTTCTTGCATTTGTTGTTGGCGACGGCGTGTTTTTGGCTGATGATGGATATTCCACCGCGAATCATATGTTCGGTGAACATGAACATGTCCGAATCGGTAAAGAGTTCAATCTCAGCTTGACTCGTCTTGAGGAGTACATCCCAGGAGAGGTCAGGAGAGGAGAAATACGGAGCGGATCGAGTTGGTAATGATCCAAGCATGAACGTCGAAATTTTCGAAGACATCAGTGAGCAAGAGTACATCCGTTTTCAAGTGCAGGTCATGATAATCTACAAGAGTTTGATGTCCACGATTTCACTGAAATCACCATGATACACCATCAGTGATTTTGCTCTGATCCACATGTCGATGCTCTTTTGTTCCATCAAAACTTGAACGTTAAGAGCTACTCTGAGTTTGATAGCCATGTGTGTGCGCAGTTCTGCACCTACGGTAGGTTTTAGAACGCGCTGCAGGAGTTCTTTGTCGACTCCACTCTCAAGAATATGATCGTAAATGAATCGTTTGTCGACACCTCCGTACACTTTTCCACGCGCATGGGTGGTGGAAGACGGGTGATTTTAGCACGTTGTCGTTGAAGGGATTGCACATCGAATTTAGGTAGTTTCTTTTCGATGTCCGCTCTCCTCGACCGCCTCATGATTTGGCGCTGAAGTCGAAGGAGTTTTGAAGGCTTAGCGGTTATATATATATAGTCCCGTCGACTGTTTCTTGAACTGACTGCTTGTTATTTTTGCCTGGTCAGAGACAAATTTGTTTTATAATATATATATATATATATATATATATATATATATATATATATATATATATATATATATATATATAGTCCAGCAGACTGTTTCTTTAATTGCTTGTTTTAAAATGCCTCTACGTGGATCCAACAGGTGCACGTGGTTACATCATGGCAGCACGGAAAAATGTAGCAAGGCATGTTTGAGAGAGTATTGCGCGCAGCATAATTCCCTCATAGCGAAGGGAAGTCATTGACTCAAACCCTTCTGGGCTGCCAGGAAGGTGTTCGAGGTCAGCTCCAGGTGTTCCAGCGCTTCGGTGGCTGAAACATCAGAGCGATTAAATATTAGTACGAAAAATTGAGAACCACCAGCCGAATCAAAAGAAAGTCAGCAGTGTTTGACGAGTTTCTGACGAAGATTAAGTTTGACGCAACTGTGCGAGGAAACGACGTGGAGAGTTCATCCCGTGTTTAGTTGTTACGAAGCTAACACGCACTAACATAAGGCACGTGGTAAGATTCGGCACCACCGAATACTCCATCGTTCATCTGTAGCTGAGCGGGATCATGGCCACGCTGTTATCGTCATCGTTCTGTTTTTGAAGCTCACCAAGGAGTTATTCTCATCGGATACACCGCCGTTCATCTCAACGACCATAAATCCGATAATTGATTAGACAATTTAGAGATAAGACCTGACGGATAGCAAGAAAATATGCTTTATGAAACATAAAATTGTATTTTGTAATATTGTTTTTAGTTAACTAATGCAAAGGTGTTTTTGAGCAGTCAGTACATCGGTGGATCTGTACAAGAACCTGAGGAACTCCTCTCGAGGCATGCAAGAGATGCAGTGCTTGAAAATGAGATCTATATCGTACACAGTGTTGATCTTGCCATTGTTGTAGAGCTCTTTTTGCTGCGCCGCCGTGAGCAGCACGAGATCGTTTCCTAGAACGACCACTTTGGGGATCGCAAGGGCCACGCTGATGTCTATGTTGAGATGGAATGCATTTACGATGGCATCCTCGAGATCTTTTCAATTTTCCACTATGACATAAGTGAGATATCGGGTGTTATCCAATGGGCTGACCACGCTGTTGTGTACCTCACAGTTCACTTCAGCCATGTTTTCTAGGAAGTCTTCGGAAGACAAAGTGTTGGGAAACAGAGTTTATTATATGTAGGACTAAGATAATTTTAAGATCTTTTTAAGACTTTTTTCACTTATACATCTCATGTAGTGCTGCCTGATCAGGTCCTCGTTGTTATTTCGAATCACCGTCGCGATGGCTTCATGGAGCGATTCTGGATTGTGCAAGATCATGTCGGTAACGAAGACCTCGTCATCCCAGCAGTATAGCTGCTGTAGCCGGACATTTTCTATATATGATCCGTTTCATTACTTTTTACTGTAGACCTTTTTGAATCGGCTCAGCGACGTCACCTCGCACTGGTTGCCCAACATTTCCACGATGAGATCGTCGACGCTTCTCATCTCGCTCATGAGCGTTTACATGTCAAAGGGTTCTCCACGAAGATACGATATTTATCCTTATCAAACACTGATTCAGCTTCATCATCAGTAGCACCTTTGTCGTCGAGTGCCATCACTTCCATTATCACCTTGACGTCCTCGTACTCTAATCCGGCATGTTGAAAATATTTCTTTTGTCGATTTCCGCGAAATCTCTTTTGGATACTATTTTGTCCATGCAATCATGATTTTTTGTGTGTGCTATTGTCTTCCTTTCGACCAAATCGTCGTCGTTTAATGTATCCGGTTTTCACTACGGTATCAATGATGATCGAATGCAGTTCCAGGTTAATCGTGTGAACAATTCCTTCGATTATTTTTGTCAGCCGTGTCGATTCTGTATTGTTACGAAATTTAAATACGGCAAAATACTTGTCTATGGCATCTCTGAACTGCTGTTGTCTCATATATCTAACTGAAATATGAGACAGTTTTATCTCATTATGTTTCCACTCTTCATGTGCATTTTCTACTGATAACTTACACATTTTTCTAACCTAGCTGATGTCTACATAATTCCCCGTGGTCATCTTAAGCACGTGATTGTCATTGCCAGCATACGACGCATCCTGCCTGTTAGTACCGTCGAACAATAACTGGTAAAGTTTGATAGCTACTCGAACAATTTCCGCCATGGTGAAACCTATATTACTTGGATAATGCTTAAATAATCGACTTATATCATGTAATCCAGTGTAAAAAATTGGAAATAATATAACCCAGGATTAGATGGTTCTACCGTGAGCACAGTAAACTTAAACGAGGAATATTTTATGCTTGTGGCGGATATGTAAAATTCTAGCGTTGAGGAACCCATTGGAGAGGTACCGTCGTAAAGAGCATCAACAGTGCCATAAGGTTTTATTCAATCTAATCTCCACGTGAGAATACGCTGTGTTCCAGAGCTACGCCCACGCACTTGAAATTTCCAGATGGCTATTACAGCAGGTAACTGCACCTGAAGCCAGAAATTGGATGTATTTCCAGCCGTGGCCCACCAGGGGATTGGCAAAAACATAATAAGCCTGGTAATGGCCTGAAAATTCTGATGATGTTGATACAGAAACTGAAAACCGGTTTCCATTATTTCCTATGGGTGTTGGAATGTGCCCAGAACTGTTTATAACACGGCGCGTATCCACGTGCATTTCTTGGCTATCTCGTTGTTTGTCGTGGGTGGATAATTCGTCACTGCGATTTTGACTCCAATCGCCACGGAGAGATTTCCTGTGAGTGTTTCTCCAGTGGTAGATAACTTTGTGCCACCAAACTAGCTCAACTGTGAGTACAATGTCGCCCGTGTGTTATCCGGGATTGGCCATGTGGTGAGAAGTCAGTAAAAGTTTTTGTTTTCCATTGATGTCGTTCTGTACAAGCTAATCTTTGTATTATTTATGGTCAAAAATTGATAATAACCATCATTGTTAACTCGGAAACTTTCAACAGTATGGACTACGATTGGTGTACAATTTCAGCTGGCATCTTTGTCGATCAAGATAGAACGATTCATGGTACTTAAGATGACAGTCGTTCTCGTGTTCAGCCCGGTATACACTCTAACTCGTCTAGAATTTTGCGATGTTGTTCCAGATTTAAGTGATGACATGGAAAGATCGCTAATCACTTGGCCAGTCACGGATAAATTTCCTGATATCACACCACTTGTTTTATCATATTTGTTAGCCAGTGCCATAGCAAGATCTTCTGACGAGACGGCCTTAGAGGATTCGAGAGCCTGTCCTGTTGAAGCTCATAAACCATACAGAGTGCGATATTACCTGTGTATTATCCGTGACCGACCATGTGTTGGGAAGTCCACATAAGTTTTGGTTTTCCGTCGATGTCGTTCTCTGCAAGCTAATCTTTATATTATTGATGGTCAAAAGTTGATCATAACCATCATTGCTAACTCGGAAACCTTCAACGGTCTGGACTACGATTGGTGTATCATATCGGCTGGCATCATTGACGATCCAGATAGAACGCTTCATGGTACCAAAGATCATAATCGTTTTCATGTTCAGCCCGGTATACACTCTAATTCGTCTAGAATTATGCGATGTTGTTCCAGATGGAGGTGATGACATCGAAATATCATTAGTAACTTGGCTAGTCAAAGATAATTTTCTCGATATCACACCACCAGTTTTATCCTATTTGTTAGCCAGTGCCACATTAAGATCTGCTGACGAGACGGCCTGAGAAGGTACAAGAGCCTGTCTTGTTGGAACTGGTAAAACACACAGAATTTTCCTCCCATGTAATTATTTCCTGCCATTTCTTCTCCGGACAACCTGAATTTAGTCTTTGCCAGTCTACTGACATGCGACCATCGTGCGGTGTTGGTATCCGGGGTGGAAACCTTACATCGTCGAGAGTGGTGATGCTGTGACCATTCATGTTGAGATTACCCTGCATGGAATCCCTGGCGCGGTTGACCTTTTTGTCCGGCTCATCCTGACTCGCAGAAGAGCTGCTGATTGACCCAATAAGTGTACCAAAGGAAGTGTAAGACATGGTTTGCAGATAAGATTGACTCATATATATAATGAACATCATTAATCTCGACACGAAAGCGAACACGAGAGCGCACCGGCATCATTTTTTGATGCCGTATTGCCATTACATGATCGTGCGTCCGACCGGTCGTGGCAAAACAAATCTTTTCATGAATGTGCTCCTTAACAACATGTGGATGTATGATCGCGTGATCATTTACACGGTCAATCATCACCAGGACAAATACAGTGCGCTACACGAGTTCGGAGATTCGCTTGCAGGAGACAATGTCTCCGAAGACGTTTTCACCATAGCAGATCCGGATCAAATCTAACCCATAGAAAACCTTGCTTCTGACACGCATAAGATCATCGTGTTCGACGATAGTAAAATCGACAGCTAGAACATGAACCGAATCTGCGATTATTTTTCGTTGTCGAGAAACAAGTGCTGAAACAGCCTTTATCTCACTCTGTCGTACTATGATGTGCCTAAATACATCTGACTTAACACTGGATGCTTTGTACTTTTTTCAGGACTCGACAACAGAGACATTGACGCGATCGCGAGAGACCATTGCAGTAGCATCACCGCCAAAGAATTTAAAGACTGCTACGCCGCAGCGACACAGGAATCCAAAAATGATTTTGTGACGTTTAATCGCGATGCAGAAACGATCCCTGATAGATATCGAAAAGGCTTTGATGAAATTTTCCTGCCTGATTAGTATATCAACTCTGTTGTCAGCCACAACGTCATGTCTTTCGAAAAGATCACCAGTCGTCGTCAGCGCAAAAACGTTCCTAAAACGTTTATCGAGCAGCGGGAGGGTTACGTCAGCGCGTCATCAAGGATAAGGTAGGCCAGCAGATGTTTCAGCGAGATGTCGCCGAGGAATGGTTCAATTCGATCCTGTCTAAACTCCACGAAGCTAAAACGACGTACGATGCCAAGCAAGATCAGTTGCTGAACACGCTCACGGCGACTCAACATCAACAACAACGACAGCTGGAAGAGTTAGCGCCTGCGCCTGAGGAAGCTGCAGCAGCCATTGCAGACAAAACTAAAGGTAAAACAAGTAGAAAAAGTAGATAGTGAAGAAACTAAAAATGTAAAGAAGAGGAGAAATCTAAATCCAGACTAGAGAAGACGAAAAAAGAGGAAGAAGCAAGACCAGAGAAGATGAAAAGGAGGAAGAAGCCAGACCGGAGGAGATGAAGAAACAAGAAGAAAGCAAAATTGAGAAGATAAGGAAAGAAGAGAAACTTATGAAATCTAAGTTAACGGAGATGTATGAACAGGAGGAAGAGAACAAGAAAAGATTAGAAAAGTTGTACGAGAAGGAGGAAAAAATTAAGCAAAAAACGTTTGAAGATGATATGCGTGATGAAGCTATGAAGAAAATTACAAGTGGCATTGGTTATTCAAATCCAGATTCGACGGTAGAATATGTAGTTAATTTTCATCATGGAAAAAGCTCCAGCTATGGCAAAGTATTTGAAAAGGCAAGCAAATGCCGAGTTCTGCTTTTCTCGACATTTTAGCAGCACGCAGCATATTAACTAAAGTAAACAATAGTTATGGCAGACTTATTAAAAACCTCAAGGAGGAAGTAATTCAAATGAGTGAATTGGTTGATGATTTTAAAAAGTTAAACAAAGATCCTCATGGTAATCTTGAATTCATAAAAATTAAGTATAGATCTTTTCTTGAACAACAGCAGCCTGCATAAACATCACAACAACAACCTGCAGGTATAACAGGTAGACTTAAATGATGGCTCACAGGACCAAGGGAAGAGGATGATCCTGAGACAGAAAGAAGTGGAATCGGTGTCGCTGTTACTAACAACATCAGTTACTACAAAATCCAGCCGAGATCGTATCACAATTAAAATTGCTGATCGCTTCCAAATAAGCGGGAAATGTCTGAGTGGAGATCGATAACGAGATGGTGGATATTGTCGGATCAGTATCAGATTTTGTACGAGGGCCTGATCTAAAGTGGCTCACTTTTGAACCCAATTATTCTACGCTTCGAACCATAATCACTCTCTCTAGCGGTCATCGCGTGGGCTTTAACATTCTTAATTTCATCGGATCCATTCTAGGTTTTAACGCAGGTGCTGTCTTAAGCGCCAATGGAACGTACGAGAGAGATCTTCCCGTCAACATCAGTGACGTGAAGAGCCTCCTCATCAACTTCTCGACGGCTCAGGGATCGTTGTCGTCGGCCGGTTCCGCCTCCAACCTGATTTACTCATGCGGATTCGTCCTAATCCATTCTTTTATTATCCCATGCGGAACACGTATGCGATATCGAAAATTACCATGTGGCTCATAGTTCAGTCTGGAAATGCTGTCGATAATAACAACGAAATAATCACCTATTACCTGCACGTTCAAGGCGTTTTGAAGCCGTCGACACAGAGCGCCATCTTAAATCAATGACAGAAAATATTCACAGATAAAATAGTAGGAATGGGGCGATCAGGCGTACAAGGACGTAAAATCGTGGGTGGATTTTTATTCACGCTGTTGTCAAAGCGGCGGAAGCTGGCGCCACTGATGTAGGCTCCGCTGCTGAACTGCTGAGGGACAAAACATAGCCAGCAAAATCATGACTGTTCCATCACCGACAGCGACTGTGCAGGAATATCAGCTGTCCGATCCTTTCAAGCAGGCCAAACATGCTCTTAAGAAAACTGAACAATCAAACCGTAGAAGAAATCAATGGCTACTTACCCCAAGTCAGCACAATCCTAAAACCTGATCATATTCAGCAATGCCTACATGCGATCGTGCGCCACCAACATGTGGTGGTTCAGGGATACCAACACGGCAGCTGCTGTTAGTAACGAATTTTGCACTGGTACACCACCAGTCAATTCCGCTGAGCTGACAGAAGCAGAAACCGCTAACATTATCGTGTACAGACTAGCGGAAGCCGGAGCAGATGCGTATCTTTTGGCTGACATGACAGCAAACGCTGCAGGATCGGCTGTAATGAGAAACGCTATCTAATCTGCGCTGCCACAGGCACATACCTCTACCTACAACGTGGGATTCGCAACTCCACCTGTTCTCACAGATGCCTGCAAGAGATCTGCATGATGCTTCCCCTCAGCAGCATCTTCGGAGTGTGCAAGGATATCCAAACGGTGTTCAAAGGCGTCAAGCATACGCCCGTTCTGGAAAGAGATTCTCCAACACAGTGCATGCACAGAACAGACGGAGAGGCAGATGGACAATTCACTATGACGTTGCTTTCATTGTGGATGCCAAAAATTACACCTTCTAATGCTCACATGCTCGAATTAGAATCCACGTTGGCCAGATTCACCAAAAAGCTTTACTTTGAGCAGCACCATATTTACATGCAACAATTCGCTGCTGCTCGGGTAACCACGTCGTGGAGAGTCCCCATCAATCCAGGTAGTGAGCTTCCCAGGCATGTGTTCGTGGTATTTCAGATGGCAACACAGCGCAGAGATCAAAAATGAAACAAGCACGTGCTTAAACATCTTAATCTGTCGCACATTCAACTCCGCATCAGCTCCAGGCAATATCGAGAGAGATAGCGAGAGCTCGAAATTATTCTCGGACGTACATGAAGTTGATGGAAGACCACATAAATACCAAGACGTGGACACTGGCACGCAGATCTCACTGGAAGATTTGGCTAGCTTGTATCCCATCTTCCACTTCGATGTTTCCAAGCACTCCGAGCGTCTCAAAGATTCCCCCGCCGACATCGATGGACTATTGCCAATCCGGATGCCGATCACGTATGCTAGGTGCTGGTGACTTCCAACCGATTCATGACGCTGGACTTACTCAATGGAAAAGTGAACATCATTGTAAGGACAATGCCTAAAAAGCAAAAGTAAAAAAGTCGTACAACAATGACACAAGATGGTTCTGAAAGCACAACTGATGGTTCTATTGACAGCGCTATAATTCTATTTGTGAAGACGATGGCGCCAAGGCTGTTTGCATCGGTTCTTCCTCCGTTGGGACTTACCGCAGTGACTTTATCTATCACACATAAAGTGGTGATGGGAAATGGTGTTGCCCATAGCAGAAACTTCCGCAGTCTCCGACAAAAACGTGCCATCGTGACATCTTCCGTTGGTTATCGATAAAAAAACCGTCAAAAGAAAAACCCAAACTAATAGCATTTAATATAACACCATGTCGTACGTCCCAGTAGATTTACCTCTGTCACCACAGCAGAAGAAAAGTATCGCTGTGGCTTAAAGCGTCAGCGCTCACAGGACTGGATAGAATCATGCTGACCCATCGCCAGGCCACATCAGTAGCTAAATATGTCGCTGCACAAAAAGGAATTGTTCTTAATTTGTCGGTGTCACAGCGTCGAAGCAAGGATGATTTATCGCACCCGTGTTAGCAGGAATAGCTGGAGCGTTACTTCCAGGATTGCTCGGCATCGCAAAAGGACTCCAACTTCCTGGAACCAAGCGCGGTAAAGGTATTTCCAGCAGAGAAAAAAAAAGGCATGAACGCGGGGGACAAGGCCTCTTGAAACAAAGCTTCTTCCGCCGTCCAACATCGACCTCGATAAAGAATTAGTACCCAACGTTAGAAATTTCAGAGGTATCTTTTCTAAGGATCAGCTTTCTGGACACATTACACCCGAAATTCCACACGTTTAGAGGAAACTTTACACCCGTTTAATTATACACTTAAATTGGTGGCTAGCCAATTACTTTAAAGAAACCGGATGGTTTGTACTTAAATCAGATACTCTTAATAGTTAAAATACAGCGATAGACAGATAATTAAGAGACAGTAACTACGGCTACATCCTCTGATCTTCAGAAGAATTTGCTAACTGCCACAAAGGGCTGAACTCTGTTCGCAACGACCCTAAACAGAAGGCGTCAATAAATCGGAGGAGAAAAACAAAACAACTTTTGAACCGATCACTCGTTTGATGTAGTTTCCAGCTGCAATACTGAAGAGACAGAGAAGAGATTTTTACAATGTAAATCATCTATAAAAAAAAACCAACAAAATGGTCAAAAATCATTTCAGCTTCAGAGTTTCAAAACTTAGATTTTTTTCTTATATATTTTTAAGGAGCATGTTTAAGTGGATGAACTTTCATAAAGTGCTAAATGCCTAATTCGATTCCTCAGAATCGAATTTGCTTAGTAAATCTGAGGATAAAACTGACAAGCATTTGCAACATAAATGTAGACGTATCATAGAAAGTTGCATCTGTTTTGAATATGACGCAAATTTAGATAAATTGCATCTTGTTATAATGTTGTTGTTGAGACTATTTCATTACTGGGACACACACTGAGAATTGTATGCTTGTTTACAGTTTATATTCTTGCTACTATTGAAGTAGAAGATAAAGAGATAAAAGCAGAACAATATTGTTTAGAATTTTCTTGTTATAAATATCGAAATGGTTCTTAAAATTCCAGTTCACATGTTAGAAAGTAACTGAATCTTCTTTTTGTTAAACATTATATGCTTAAATTATCACTTAAGTTCACCGCATTACATATTTCTTGTATTAGATGAAAATATAAAAATAGAAAGTTTGAACGTACTGTAAAACAATGAGCTTTCTGTATACAATTGAATGCATTTATTTACTGTTATTATATGAAAGTGCCATGAAATTTGCTTGGAAGTAGACTGTGTGTATTCAGTAAGCATTGTGTATGAAAAAATGGTCACTTACTGGTCCAAAACCTATCTTCCATTACAGAAGTAAGGACTGTGGTTTAAATCAGTTTAAGGTTTTGGCCATTTAATTGTCGGGGTTGGGGTGGGAAGGTAGGGTTTTTCTTTAGCTGAAATATTTTTTTTCTTTTATCTCAAGATAGTTAACATCTGCTTCCAAATAATATCATGGATATAATATGGTGTTATTATTCCATAAATCAGAGGAAAGTATTTTATCCAGCTATTCACAGAAATTAAACAAAAACGTGTCATGCCCTGTCCCAGAACGTTGAATTGTTAGCCTCTAATATAATTGCGATATACCGTAGTACGTATCACACAGTACGCTCAGAAATACCGCTGTACAATGATTTTCGGGGTACCCAGTTCAAAGATACTTTTGTAATTTTTGACAGTTTTCTACATATAAAATTTTTTTATAAACGTTCAGTTTTATTCTTATGGTCTAAGCGATTTGGATCGTATATACAACAGTAAGGACACGTATAGATTGCAACTGAGAAGTACAAATACCGCTAAGATCTTGTACATAAAATACCTTAGAACTGTCTCGGGACGACCAAACCAATTATTGATACTGTGTTTCGTACGAACATCAATAACATCAGAAGTGACAAAATACCATACATTTATTCATGAAGCTCATATATATATATATATATATATATATATATATATATATATATATATATATATATATATATATGTGTGTGTGTGTGTGTGAAAAAATTGCATAGGAAATTATTTATATTTAAAGACCATTTCAACGCTTATTTACAACTTTACGACTTATAATAGCCACATATGCATGAGTAAAATTTATTATTTATTAACTTAGTTTCCTAGAATTTACTGCAAATTTCATATAATTGGTTGGGTTTCAGTGTTGGTGAAAGAATATAACCTGAGTTTTATTTAATATCTTCATGGTAGTTATCGTCAGTAATTTATCTTAAATATTTTTGTCAATCTTCAAATTTTTCTGGAGTCCAGGGAGTCTAAGTGGTTTCAGACGCATGCTTTTACAGATGACTCACATCTCATCTTTGTCTGTGTGAGTTTGAATCTCGGCTCGAACAACGTGGGTATGTAAAAAAGCTTATAAGTAATTTCCCTTGGGTCGGTGTTTTCTACGTCGGGTGAAATATACTGGTCTATAATATGCTGAAAAGTAGCGTTAATCCGAACAAAGTGAAATCAGATCTCTCCGTGGCAAAATTAAAAGTGCCTGAAGATAAAATGCAAACAAATACTTGTTAGCATAAATTATAGTTATCTAACACGTGTGATATGATGTGTGATACAACTATATCCCATACTTATTCTGTCCGTGAAAATAAAAAAAAAAAAAATTATTATGACTTTATTTTATAAAACTGCAAACAATAATAAACGAGGAAAATATGTTTAATGACAAGGAACTTTACGGTCTTTCTCGTCTATGTACATATAAACGAGTCTCTACCTTATATTTAGAATAGTACAAATCCTTTTAAGCAAAGTCGCAATATGTCAATGAAGGCTTAGAAATATTTACGGTATGGCCTGAAAACGATATCACACTTCGTTGGTGGACAGCTACAGTTGAATTTAGACATTACATGTATGCATTGCTGTTTTCAGATGAACTTAATATGTGCAAAGTCTAATGGTAATCTAGACAGTATAGGGTATAAATATTTCACTTTGAAATAAAAGTAAATAAATAGAGGCTATATATAGGCAACGCTCCTTCCAATAACTAAGCTAATTTCCAGTCTTAATGTATTGCAGTGACACTTATCCAAACCGAACCCTCAGTATACTGGAGTCTTCTAAGAACCGAATATTTTGTTTCCTGTACATTTCTTTGTTCAATACCATCTTACTCCAGCAAAATGAAACCCTCAACTCCGAATACCGAAACAAATTTCGATCTAAAATTTCAATTTTACGCTTAAACCCCTCTATAAAACCTAAACTCAGTTCGAACTTTCAAATGTATTATAACTGCTGAATTCATGACACTTGCTGGAAGGGATAAAGTACGGTTAAAAACTACTGTGCATTAGTCAAAATCCAGGAAAATGTTTCAAGGACCCACGAAGTTAAAACAATAACCAGGCACGTGGCCTTGCTTTTGATGATTTTCCATAAGAGACATGCAAAACAGTATTCTAAAATTCAGATTCACACAAATGATCCTTGAATTGTGAACGTTATGAATTATACGGACTATTGAAACAACTGGGAGTTGGCGTCGTAAAGTTATAAAAGTATTTCATCCCGCAAATATTTCGTTTGGAACAAACGTATTTATTCATTTGACAGGATATGATTTTTGGAAGGAACAAATGTTGTTCGGCTAATTTTTCATTAAATCCATTGATAAAAAACCCTAGCAGCTTTCTTAATTTTTTCCACTCTTACACGCAGAAGTTGATGTTCTGTCATAATTATTCTCTCTGTCTCTCTCTTTGTCTATCTGTCTGTTTGTCTCTGTCTCTGTCTGTCTGTCTGTCTGTCTGTCTCTCTCCACATCCATGCTTTGAAAAAGACATTGCTTTTCAAATCTATGAAAGCCCAAGTAAAGCGAAAATCTCTCAAAACCAAATTTGTTTGGGTCCCAAGGGCTTTGGGTTTTGAATGGTTTCACTGTGGTAACCAATATGTCATTTTGTAGATCATGACTTTCAGTTAGAGAAGTTATCGTCAACGTCTTTTCCATGACAAACCAGGCTGTGCAAAGAATGTCAGAAAATGAAAATTAATGTATCATATATAATACTTTTGCAATTATTGGTTCAGAAATAACACATTGTTATACGATTCACTGACATACTACCAGTAAAATTACAATTCCAGAAAATGACACTGTCCTTGGAAGGCACACAATGTGGAGGACATATATATATATATGTTAACAGGAAATTGTTTTCGGAATCGGAAGGTTAAGATTTCCTGTACAAATATCAAATGTAACATGGAACATATTAATTACCTTAGACATGTCGGAAGCTGAATATTCCACTGTAACAAATGTCTTTGTACCGAGAGATGGATACTGATGGCAGATGTTCTAAGCTTGGTATACTGCTCTTCATTCTCCTCGTCATGTGCTGCTAAAACCATGTTTGAGTTAAATATCACACCAAATCAACTGTGAACCAACCGAAAGTATTCTTTCAATTGCTTGAGTATTTGTATCACTCAAACCTCTGATCTATTCAGAGTGAATGGTTACAGTACATATGTCTGGAAGCTTTTCACTTAAATCGTTACGTAATTAAAGCAGCGAAAAAGACCAAAGCGGCCAGTTAATATAAAGACCCAGACTCCACTGTAAATGAGAACACATTTTTATTAAGGCTCATTCCGAAAATAGCTTTTGTCTGTAAACGTTCTTCTTTACCGGAATATCATTGGCTGGTTGGCCTTTGTAATCACACCATGCAGTGATCGATACATAAAGATTGATACACGATTCATCATATATCGGTGCCGATTTGTTGCAGTGGAGGCAAATTAACCAAACTTGTGAGACCATCCAAAAGGTGTTTGATTTTTCTACACCATTAGCTGTTGATAAAAAATATAAAGTTTTACCAGACATTTAAACAGAGCTGACCTCACTGCTCGCACAATTATTGAGTCTATGCATTGTCCTTTAGATCATTTCAGAAATTTAATTAGAGTGTATTTCAATTTCAAACACATATTCTATTTTGTGTACCTTCTAACATATTCGGGTCACCATATGTCATCACTCCTTCCCGCGATCAGAAAATAAGAATGAAAAAAGCATCTACATTAAGAATGTGATGTGTATTTAATGTGTATCGTGTGCTTGAAATTTGTCCGTGATTGATGATAGAGTCTTGGCCTACTTGACTTTTGTCATGCTTTAAAAGATATTTCCAAATAGGAATTCAATGCCTAACCTTGTTTACGAGTTTGGTATGTTCTAAAGAGAGAACATATTGACGATCTTTTGAATACTCCGTTAGGTTTTCAGAAAATGCTATTGCGACATAGATTTAGACAGGATGTATCTCAAGGACTATGTAAACAAGTATTAATTCCACTGTTTTAAATTATGTCTTTGGAATAATTTACTGTTACGGTCAGCTATAATTTGAGAGGAATTATCTATTTTAATTATTCATTGGAATTTATAGGTGCTTATTGATTTTATTTGGGCTAATACTTTGGGATTATTGAGGACTCATTGAAAGACATTATATCATTTTGTTACTTCAAGAATATTGGTACATCAGCACATTCAAGACTATTTGCACATCACCACAGTCAAGGCTACCGAAATTCACTCGGGGCATTCTATACTGCTGGACTTGTGAAAGGACATTTAGGATTACTTAGAACTTAATTCGCAATACTGAACATTCCTCAGAAATGTTCACTTTGTACGATATTGATACATTACTTGTCGAATTTTACTTAACTTGTTGGTTTTATTTTCTTTCTGTTACATAGTTTAAGACCATAGTGTCGTAACAACTGAAACGTTCCATATTAAACACTATCCGTCCTAATAAATTTACTGAAAATAACCTTGTGTTAAAAGATGGAAAAACTGGTAGGACCGTGAACCGACTAATATAATCCTTCATATGCATTAGTGTAGAATAAGACAATTCCACCTGAGGGTCAGAACTGTGTACTGCAGATAGTTTGGGGAATGCTACAACTGTGAACAAGTTAAAAATAAAGTCCATTCCCGTCATAAAGTTAATCGAGACTGACAAAAATTATTAAATACTCCTCGGTTCATCTTTGATTTGGAATTGAATTGCCCTTCAGAAATAATAATGAGATTTGAACTGTAATTTATTTGCCCTTCAGAAATAATAATGGGGAGGAAATTTAGAAAACCTAGCAATTTCAACAACGTCATTTGGACTCAAAAATGCACTTAAGAAGTTGAACATGCATCCAGGTCGATCAGTGTGAAACGGCTTGTTTGAGGGACATTTAACTTCAACCACTGCTCGTGTTAGTGCCTAAATATGTTGTAATTAAATTTGATCATTATAGTGTAAAAGAACGTTCAAGTGAAGATAGAAATCAGGTTGCGTTTTGCTACTTTGTGTGCACTATATTCACAGTAAAAGGTCAAAATAGTACACTAGTCAGGATAAAGGTCACGTGTGTAGAAATATAGAGTTATCTTGCACCGATGTCTTACACTGTAAATACGATCATTGCATATTGGAATGTCAAAAATGTCGTTTGTACACGTCAGTTACAACGAACCTAGCATCACTTTGAGGCTACGCTTTCAATAACGATAACCTGTGGAATCTGTACAAATGACAATCTTACACAAATTGGATATGACGGTTACCTATGCAGCGGACACAAATATACCGACACCAATTCAGAGATCGTGTTTTAGGTTGTATCTAATCATAAAAATAGAAAGTCAACTATTTCAGGCTATCAGAGTATTTACAAATCATGCTGATATATCGAAACCAGATAACTCATATTGTTACGTGTAGGCTGGTACAAAAATAACAAGAGAAAAGAGTGAAGTCAACAAGTTTTGTAAGTTTTAACAAAATGATTTATTTCCCTAGAAAACAATGTAAAAATTGGAAATAGGACTTACCGTTTGTGACTATAATCCAAACTTTAATCCTAAGATTAAAAACTTCAAGTCCTATCACTAAACAGTTCTAATAAAATCCAAGTTCGAATATCGATGAAATTCCAATATGGAGACGATGACGTCAGAAGAGTGGTGGTAACAGATCCTCGATTGAATCACAGTTTATGTTTTTGTATAACTCCAGAATAAATTTGCACTGAATTTCATTCTCCCAGATTTTTTTTTTTTTTTTTATAAAAAAGTACACTTGTTTGGTTTTCTAGAGAATAAATTATTAAATTCCAAAAACAAATGAATTTCAAAAACAATCTGACTTCAACAATTGAAACCTCTCGAGCCCTCAAGGTTTAAAATACAACTGAATAAATTTAATACCAATTGGCTGTTTTAAGCCTCGATTTTAGGTCACATGGTACTCCACGCAATAGGCTGCGTGATTTACTGATTTGAACATCGCAATAAAACAAAATGCCATTTGTCACGTATGCAAGAATAGCTCTAAGTGCCAAATTCTGACGCTGAAAATATATAAAATAGAAAGGCTGTTCACAATCCAGTTAATACGTGGGCCGAAATGACCTTGGAATTAGCCAATCGTTAACACTCGATGTTTACAAAACGGTGTACTAGAGTGAGCTAAAAATAATGCTAATGTAACACCTTTTGCCTTCTACACAAACAGAATTTACTTGAAAAAATATCGAATCCCGTGAAAATAATCATTACAATAAAATGTAATGAAACAAAAATAAAATAGAAAAGAATTTTAAAACTAACACACAAGCAATTTAATTATATATGCGTAACAATATAAATATATAATTTTCTTCGTACGACAGATTGGAAAAAGAAACGACCAAGTCGCCATGTACGAACTACCCATCGACAGTTTACAGTCAGTCGTTATTTTTTGCGAAATTGTCGTTGATCAATATCAAGCCTGGTTATGTATGAAACACTAGGAAATTACGTCTTAGGTGCTATATATCTCTAAAAAGAAATAAAAATATGGATTAGTAAGGTTTGCTGTGGGTTTGAAACCAAGGTAGATTTCACCGTATACCATGTGTAAATTTTCATCGTAATAACTTCACTGTTTTTCTTTCTGAAATAATCTTTGTAAACCGAAGATACTCTTCGTAAATCCAAAAAACATTAATTTTATAGCAACAATAAAGAGAGGCTCTGTGTATGTCAAAGATAAGCAAACTTCATATACGAAATATAGTTGTTCAACGCTTTATTGTAGATAAAATGGACTTGAGTTATTACAAAAACTCCCCCAGCTAAACTAACAGGTACTGCAACTTACGTTTTTTATGCTAATTCATTTAATTCATCGTTTGACCAGGATATCTCATAAATATTTAACGAACTAAAATTTACTATACGACCATTTAATTTCCACATACAAACCATTTAACGTATTCGATAACTAAACCTTACAAATGGACAATAATTCCATGAACAGATATATGTCACAGTGTACAATGAAAATTCAACGAAATCAACTAAGCTGGTTGGTGAGGATGGCAACTTCTGACTGTTGTATATCATGCTGGCATTCACGTTATAAGTGCTTGAGAGATAAAACTGGCACATAGGTTTGACATTTACTTTTATACATGAAAACCTTTGTCTGATTGTAAAATAACTTAACGATAATGGGATGGAAATGAAATAGTTTAATATACTTTTTATACACTATAAAATTCTTTCTAATCAGGGTAGTAGATACATAAAGGACAAAGCTAAGTTAAAGATAATGACAAAAACTACTGGCATAAAGGAAAATTAAAATATTATACACACTTACATTTTCCTGGGAAACAAGAAAAACTTTGAATATCTTTGTGGTGTTTCTTTCATATCATTTGATCAGATGAGAGGAATGATCCTCTAGCAGGTAAAACCAAGCCAAAAGGCATACCAAACTTCAACCTTTACTGCAGATAAATAACGACACATGAAGGTATTGTGAGGATAAATCAATTTATAACGTCTTGTTTATTTTAGGCACAGCAGGTGCAAAATGGAACATTTATTATATAGGCAATCTTCACATTATCAGACACTGGTAGAATGTCAACAGAGTAATACATTTTAGGACTGTAAAGTTACGATTCAGATAAAAGTATTAAGGAAAGATTTCAACAATACAATCCAGACTAAAAATTAAAATTGGACTATGCTGTTTATAGTGACGGCATTTTGTGTTAGTGTGTGGCACGGTTATAAAAATAGCTTGTAGAGTCGGCTGCATCAACAATGTACAGAAATCCAAACTCGTTTATACTACGATTAAACTGAATACACAGCAAACATGGAGAGATACTCCAAAGGTTAATAATCAGTTTATTATAGTACGACAAGAACTCGTTGGAGGCGAGGAAGAAACAAGTCGAGTGTAAAATCTTTAGAGAAGAAGGATTCTGATGCCGATCCCATCTACCGCGTGATGCTCAGATCGAATTACAAATCAATGACAAAGTTGGTACAACGTCCTGTTTAGATACGTCCAAAGAAATATTGGCAGATAAAGCATTTATATCAAATGAAAAGACGTTCATATAAATTGATGCTAATAGTTTCAAGAAGTGGCTTAGTTATTTTCTGAAATAGGTTACGAGTTTTTTCCTCGTGAAATGCACATACGCTGTGATTAATCGTCTTTGATACTACATCGATAAACCTGATCGTCGATCCAAATAACGAACCCTCTAATGTCAACAAAGTAATATGACGTGATCCGCTAGAAAACAAAAACACGAAAAACACTCCTGAATATCTAATACATCAGACTTTCAATAATGGCGCCCACAGCATGGGTCAAAGGGGGTCACATTACCTACCCCCCCCCCCGCAAATTACACTGCAAATACATATATATACATTCCGACAAATTTAATCATGCAAATGAAGCTGAAAATATGTCACAAGATTCTGTTCTAAACGCTTAATAAATATTAGCTTTAGTTTCAGACTGCTTCTTATACGGCCGCGACTGACTGACACCCCTTGAAAAAATCTTGCTTCCCCCCCGCACAAAGTCCTGCCCCCCCCCGCAAAAAATCCTGCGGGCGCCCATGCTTTCAATACTACTAGGTATTTATATTGCTACCTTTTCTTCGTAAAATAAAAGTGGCTACGAGTTCCAAGTAATCAAATGATATACCTGGAGTATGAAGGAAAGTGTGAAAGCTTGTCATTGTTGGAACTGGAGAAGTGGTGGATGTGATGGAGCTGGAAAAACCTATTTTCAAATTTGATATAGACGATGCACGTGTAGATATAATCATTGCTATCGCTGTAACTATAAATAGTATTTGATACTCCTTATGCAACTCTTTCATTAAACAGTACAATATTTTCTCTAAAATTTCTCTCCAGTCGTGGTTAATATTTATCTAATTGCTCTCTTTTACTTTCAACAAAGTAGGCCCTGTACCGTTTAGTTTCTTTATGACATCTTTTGCATGCCATCACTCTATTCTCCATTTCAACGTCAGCTTTCGTATATTGTACTTTGGAAAACCTACAGATGTTGCATAACTTCTTAATTTTGCCTCTCTTTGATCTGTGATATTTTTACTGAAGGTAGAAGACCTCCAATTTTAATTTTTCTGTAACATTTCTAACCTGTAGTCTTATCACCCCATTTCTGTCCATGAAACAACTCATTACAATCTGCTAATCACATCTCAATTTCATGGGCTACTTGTATTGAATGTTTCAGTAAAAACACGGGGTTCAAGGGATATTTGGGACGCTACTCCTTATCAATAGGATGCATACATGTACCGCCTTGTCCCGCCTAAACTAATATTGCCAGCAGCTCCTTGCCAGTCTGGACTTGTATATTCTGGATGCGAACAATATTTTATTATTTTATATCTCCTTTATTCGAGGTTGAAATTGTTTTGCCATCAGGTATTTACATATTTCAGAATTTGGTTTCTATTTTTTTCTTCGAAGTAATATTCATATTCAAAGCTTTTCTGCCGTCCTACTTGAACAATTCGAATACTTTCCGTCAAATACTAACACCTTCGTTTGGAGTAACATCTGCATAACGTCCTATACTTTGCTCTAAAACAAAGTATTAACAAAACTTACACTACCACCAACTTGTATTTGATTTTGTGCGTCTATGGATCACCATTTCCATACAAAAGCTTTTTAAATGTATAATCTAAATCATTACTATCCTCGGCCTTTTATTATGCTCGAATCATAGAAAACAATAATTACGTTCAGACACTTATGTCATGAGTTGAATAACAGCAATATGCAATTTTCGACTCTTTTTATAACGATGAAATGGACAAAGTACAGCTAGAAAAAAGTTTGGATTAATCAAAGAAAAAATATCAAACGCTACATCTCTGCCGAAACGGATAAGTACGATCGGGTAAAGATAGATATTTCAGATGGGACATATAATGAAATAACCGCTAACACATTAGATAGAAGTTAAAAAATAATGATCTAAATAAAAATCAAGAATATATTTTTCCAGACAAAATTGTTATTCAATACATTTTTCCACAAGCAAATCTTAATGAACTAAAAAAGTGCTTAACAAATCGAAGCGTTACGTTACAATTCGCGGGCTCTCTTTATGAGAAGTTAATCTATTTCATCATTCCCGTAGATAACATGAATACTATGTTACATATTTTATTTCACCACAAAGAATATATGTCGCTATTGGTTACAACACTTTATTAGGAACTCCTAAACAATATTTTCTCTTGCATAAAGTATGAGAAAGAACCAAAGGACTGATTAAATTCATGATACTCATGTGACTAAAATTTGTTTAAGATGTGGGCTATTGTGGAAAGTTTGCACTATCTAAAGTGGACGGCCTTTCAAAATGGATGCTCCCATTTGTTGAAAAAACCACTAGCCTGAACTATTCCAGAGGACACTAACAGCTGTTAAAATAGGAAACATGAATTTGGCCGGAGTAGATAATGTCAGTTTCTGAATGTGGACTTAATCAATTTTAAGATAGGTAAAAAAGGCTAGGAAAAGAACTTGTCGACTATTTTTTTTTTTTTTAAATTTACTTTGAAAATCCAAAAAGTTAAAAAAAAGACCAACAGAAGCCAGCAGTCTTTTGACAGGTGCACATCTGAAGTAAGGTTAAACTGCATAGAGCTAGTTGAATCTAGACATTTTACCACATGACAATGAGCAGTATTATATATATATATATATATATATATATATATATATATATATATATATATATATATATATAGTATAGTATATATATATATATATATATATATATATATATATATATATATATATATATTTCAGGAGTGTCTCTACACACGAGTGCATATAACACCGACTCAGCTGCATCATTGTTTGATGATGTGTGCTTAGTCGTGATGGAATACGGACTGGTGTGAGCAGGCAAGGCGATGGCTACCGTTTATCCGCGGACCTGGCTTCGAATGTAAGTAAAGTACGAATTAAATATTCTCTAACCTGTAAGATATTATTATTTGTATATATATATATATATATATATATATATATATATATATATATATATATATATATATATATATATATATATATATATATATATAAGAGATGAAGTGGAAAATGTTATTGAATTCTGTTCGATATTTTCCACATTACACATGGAATTGAAATAATTGGCTTGAATTTATCTGCACGATGCCTTGTCCAATGTTTGTGTTTTACATTACCTAGGGTCAATCGAATCACCCCAAACCTTCGAATCACCCCAAACCACCCCATACCCTTGTAATCGCCCTTAACTTTGCCATTACATGCATAAAGGAATAAAACAAAACATAGTTTTTATTTATATAATTTACTGGAATTATGGTATTCCAGCAATCGAACAACTGTTAGGTCCATACTGTAATTATCATCTCAATCGTGAATGCAGTAGTCATTCCTTTGTCATGTTCTTACCATTATATTCTGCCGGTCATTTACAAGGTGATAATAGTCGGAGGGGGGGGGGTCAGTCTATATTGTTATGTATATTTAATTTGCATTGTGTTGTTGCTGTTGGGGGGGGGGGATAATGATTTATTTATTTTATGCTACAGATAATGAAACATTGAATCTAGTGGCTGACCTTGTCCAAAATCAGAGAGTTTTGGTGAACAACTTTTTCATTTCCCTCAGAGTGAGGATCATTATCTTGAACAGAGTCAAGGACATTGTTTTTTGTTATATCTAGACTGTACTGATTGTCATATATTTTATTGTGATTTTGGTGAGGGACTTTCAAATTATAACTAAGATCTTTCTAGAACAATGCACTTTTGACCCTTATCCGCAGTCTCTTTTTACATCTTAGTTTAAAATATGAATCTTATTTACTTTAAAATAACTCATTCGTGCTTTAAGATATAATAGAATCAGATTGTATTTGTTGTATCCGGTAGTTCATTTGGGTTGGAATATATTTCTTCAAATTATTCAAGTTATTTTTCTCTGGAAATACAAAGTACTCATAACAAATAAGACTCTTTGAGAGAGACATTCACTGGGACTTATAGTGAATTCAGACCTGATATTATAGTACTGCACTGTTGCCACAAAAGACTGTTGGTACAGTACCATGATACAGGGCACCACAGACACATCAACACTTTCAGCATTGGTTTTAATTTGGATTTCCACTAAAGTTTATTCAGAACTTTTTGATTAAGACTTGTCTGTAATTCTAGGATTATTTTGGGATTTAATTCGCTATATCGTAAGTTCATGCAGGTAAAAAGGAATCAATGCTGGCTTCCCTATGTCGGCTGATTTTGTAAAAAAAAAAGAAAGAAATCGGCACTCTTGAAAGAATCCAAAGGAACCAAAGTTGACTTCCTTATGTCGGCTGACTTCATTATCCGCACACTTAAAATAATCCAAAGTCAGTTTCCGGGGTTAGTTTGCTGGTTTACACATATAATTTCAACTGTAACAACTCACGCGATAGTTGCGATTCCGGAAAGATGTCTCTTGTTGTTGTTGTTGTTATTATTATTATTATTATTATTATTATTATTATACAGATAATGTAAACAAATGTTTTAACGTTTAAAAAGTAATTATTTCGCTAACATAAAGTTAATGTCAGGAATTGTAAATATATCTAAATGACAATCAGTTGGGAATATAAGTTACTGGCAAGAAAAACTATTTTGTAAGGAAATGTAAAATATGAATGTTAAATAATATAACGCAATACACAGTTTCAGTCATTCATAATGATCCGTATGTATCAAGGTTTCTGGTCTTACCAAATTTTCGAGATAAAGTAACCATGCATGGATAACAAAGAATAAGTCTTCTGTTCTTGCTTTTCTGTTTAGTACTCCCAAGATCTCCTGCAATAAGTTATCGAATAGACAGTAAGAAAGCTCGATGCTAGGTCAATGTGGTCATGTGAGAAAGCTGCCGGTAGCTACCAGTGGGTCGGTGGTTCTTACCAGTGTTTTCCCGGCTTCTTCCTCCACTAGTTATACTTGTCGCCATGTAAAGCATATCTTGCGCTGAGATATGATTTGGCATTACACCCCCAAAACAACGTTTTTAATAACTTTCTAATAAACCTTTTTACATATAAATTTTTACCGTATAACCTTTATTGTCGCGCTACATAGGCATACAGTGCTTGTGCACCGAAAAATCCACAATCTATCTGTGGTATACATCGTTTCCATGCTCAGGTTGTATCTTTTCAGGCTTTGACTCCTTTTTGAATATTTTTTTTTATAAAAGCATCGAATATATGGGCCACTATTTTTCGCTTTCTTATCCCAAGATAATTCTGAGAAGACATATATGAAAAGGTATTTATATCCGTTGTTATATTTTTCATAATCTTGTATGTCAACAATGTCTGTGATCCCTGGTCATCCACTTCAGTAACATACACTTTTTGTAAGGAAACCTTTTGCTTGCACGCATATGTAATGTGTAGGTAGTCTGTTTGGTTAATCATTCTTTCAGTGTGGCTTATTTTATATTTATTTTGCTTCTTTTAGTTTGTTCCTAAAGTTGGTTGATATATTTGTTAGGAACTGTGCTTTCAGGATTGGAATAAAACTACTTACGCTTGCGTAAGTACATTTATGGGTAGTGTAATGAGGTTGGGTCTAATTTTTACCTTACTCCGTTATGATAATGAGCTGTGCCCGGCAGGGTCATCTGAATTGCCCCGTAGTGGTCACATGGGTTTCATTGATCAGTCAGTTGTCGGGGCTTGCAACTGCGCACAGATAAGTTAATTGTAAGTAGCGTCACTTTCAACTGAACTGCAGAAGAATAGAGATGCAATCCTTGTTTTGGAAAACTAATTTTGTGGAATTTAAGTTCCACAGAAGACTTTCGAGATTTGCCATACTAGTTGGTACTGTACTTTAAAGCATTTGTGGTATTTGTAACGTGAGTAAAAATTTGTTCTTACACATTTGATTGTCACTACTAATTTCAATATGCCTCTTGCTCTAATTACGGGCCATTCTATTTGTAAATGGCTATCACGGTATCTTACTTCTGGCACAGACGATTGTCTTGCCTTATATTTTAATTTGAAAAACGTCACTTCGGTGAAGTTGCACGGTGTTGGAGGAAGAACAGTGGAGAAATGGATGAAGTTCGACATGTCTTCTCTTTGTTTTCTTTGTCCGGATATTGTTGTTTTGCTTTTGGGCGACAATGACATACAAGCTGACACTGACCTCCACGCACTGGCCTTCAAACTGATTTCGCTTGCCTCACAATTACATCGTAAGTACGATGTCAAACAAATTGTATTATGCCAGATGCTTCCGCATTTCATACGTAGTGGTCACACACCTTATAATTATCTCGGCGTTGCACGGTCGGTGAATGGAATTCTGCGGACGGAGGTCACTTCCTATCCATACATAACATTCTGGGAACACAATGGTAAATTTCCTTTCCCCGACGAAAGCAAGGATTGCAGGTATAAATTCCGGGCAGACGGCGTGCACCTGTCAAACAAAGGGCAACGGTATTTGTACAAATCACTTAGGGGTGCAATCATGACTGCTTGCAAGAAAATTTGTAAGTTAGATTAGAAGACTGAAGCCATTGAGTTCTCACTACACATATTTATTTTCCGTATTTGTTTTATCTTCCTTAAATATCCTTGCATGTTCCTTCTGTTTCCTCCATTATTTCACTCTGTATTAACACATTACATATAATTACTGCTTTGCGGTATGTTTTCCAGCTTCAACTGTGCCTAATTCAGGTAAAAATTTCTGGAGCGCCATTCCGTTAGTTTGGCATGATAATAATCAATATCAGTACACCCGTGGCTCTTCAGTTCTACTCTGCATGCTGGAATTACAAGTCGCCAAGTTTATCCAACTATCTCCACTTCACTCTACTAGTTTTTAAGTTCAACGTGCATCTATTGATTCTATATTTTTGGACTTGGCCTGCAAATTCAATTCTGCTTGCTGTTGTGTGAAGTTATCAGGGGGGTCCGTGTGACTAGCAGTTTTCAAGTTCATTGTATATCACTTGACTTGAGTTTGTGCTCTACCTTGACTCTACATGCTGTTATTACAAGTCACCAAGTGGATACTTCCACTTGACTCTACGAGTTATCAAGTTCATCATAGATCACTTGACTATTATTACAAGTTATCAAGTGGATACTTCCACTTGACTCTACGAGTTATCAAATTCATCATAGATCACTTGACTATTATTACAAGTTATCAAGTGGATACTTATCACTTGACTATTTTTACAAGATATAGAGTGGATTCTTCCACTTGACTCTACCAGTTATCAAGTTCATCGTAGATCACTTGTCTCTATTTTTAAAGTTATCACGTGGATACTTCCACTTGACTCTACCAGTTATCAAGTGGAACAGATCACTTGACTCTATTATTACAAGTTACCAAGTGGATACTTCCACTTGACTCTTCTCCTTGACTCTGCCAGTTATCAAGTCGCTCCTGACCACATGACTCTCTCCATTTGCATCGTGCCATTAATAGTCATCGCTTTCCACTTGCATCTACTGGGCGATTCAAGTCCCAATTTTGGCAACTGGCTTCAGTCTGAATGCTGCAAATTCTAAGTACATGGTGTGTCTCCCTAACTCGTATGTTGTTGGTCGTGTTGACGACAATTATTTAGGGTGTTAGTTACCATGACTTATGCAATTTGTACACCATGTAACAATCTCACTCCTACTTCCAACACTACGGAAATAGTGCTTTTTGTTCCCCTTTTTATTTTCAGAATGTCTCCACAGAGAAAAGCCGCAAAGGGGGTACATTTGGTGGTATACTCTAGGAATACTGCACGCAAAAGAACGCCTCCGCGACAGAAAGCTTCAAAGGGGGTACAGCGGGTGGTGGAAAACAGGAATGTCCGACATAGTAGAACTTCCTCAGCTCCAGCTCCTGGTACTTCTTCATCACTTGACGCTGAGGTGATAAGAAACATAACAAGAGAGGTAACTGACACCATCAAAGCACACGTGGATGACCGATTGGCCAACATTTTCAGCACCCTGCAACAGATACATCAACCAACTGTCAATCCGTCACCTGGTGCATCTACGTCACAGCAGCGGAACCATGAGGTTGTGAACCAATCCGTAGAGATGGCAACGCCAGCGTTGGTGGGAGATACACTGATAGGTACTGCTACTTTGTGCACCCCTATAAATGTTCCCAGTGAATCGGTACTGCCATGTCAAAACCAATCCAAATTTGTTAGTGCATCCACTCAGATCACAGCTGCTATCCCTATAAAGGTCAAATAACTCATTTTGGAAGGCCAGTATATTGATTTAGCTATGCTTCTTCCTGATAGGAGTGAGGAGACCTTTAAGATACAGATTGATATTAACCAGGCTTCTCCAGAAATTAAACTGGTCCCTACTCAGAAGAAAACCCCTCTTTCCCTTACTCAGTGGCTCTTTGCTTGGAACAGGTTCGTAGCATTTCTCTCAGAAAGTAAAACAGTATCAATTGCAGGTTTGTCGCAACATATGGAAACAGTAATGACTCTTTCCAACAAAAAAGCCAATTGGCGTTACTATGACGAGCAGTTCCGTCAACTGGTCAGTCGCCATGAAGCCGAATGGGGCACAACACACTTAGAGTTGTATCTGCAGTCGGTTGTAGACTTTCAAGGGATTGCACAATCTCAACATCAAAATTTCCCAAGAGTTAAGTTTCCGGGTGTGTGTGTGTCTCCTTCCCCTACCACAAAGGTAAAAACTGTACAACTGGTTTGGCCTGCTCATTCCAGCACAAATGTTTCAATTGTTTTGGAAACCACCCCTTTATATCATGCAAACAGAATGTAACACAGCCTTTCAAGGTCATGCCACGTTACCCCCCAAAAGTTGGAATGACAAAATAAGCCTTTGCTTTTTCGTGGGATAACAAAATCGGGAGCAAACCGCCCACAAAATGGTCTTGAAAGCGCCCCATCAGGTCCCCCCCCCCAAAAAAAAAACAACTCAAGTAAGGCGTTCCCTACGCCACTTGTATCACATCACTTTCAATTTTGGTTGCAAGGGTTCGACCCCCTCTCAACACACTATCTAATCAAGGGTTTCATTCGGGGCTTTGACATCTGTCATAGGGGTTCCGTATCGACATCGGGTTGTAACAACTTGCCATCGGCTGAATCACATCCAGAAGTTGTGGACGCCAAAATGCAAAAGGAATTGACACTGATGGCCCCTTCCATTCTCAACCATTTACAAAAATGCAGATTTCTCCCTTAGGCCTGATTGAGAAAAAGACTCCGTGTACTTACCGTCTCATTCACCACTTGTCACATCTGCAGGGACACTCTGTCAATGATAATATTCCGCCAGAAAAGTCGTCAGTTCAGTATGCTTCGGCTGAAGATGCTATATCTTCAGCAGCAGGGAGGGTGAACAGACCACTTTTTGTAGAGCCTTTATTTTTTAAAAATAAGGGTTCCTACAAGGGCTAAAAAAGATTATGCTTGAAAGAAAGGGACTACGAACATAAACAGTTCCATAGAGCCTTTATTTTTGAAAAATGGAACCAAAAAATCACATACAGGTGGTCGCACCCTCCCTGCTGCTGTCGATTTAAAAAGATTGTTCATTATCATATGAATAATGAACGGTGAAGCTCATTCAGCAAGATTAACTCAAGAGCGACTAGAAGCGATACAGAAATATCTTTCGCTTTATAATAGTGTTAAGCAACAAACACAAGAAGAATTTGCAGAATCCGCAGAGCAATTGTTTAAGCCTCTCACGAAGACTACTGAAGGTATTCTTCCTGTGTTGAAAAAGACCGCTGAATCAACTGAAAAAATAGCGGAGCCAAAGAAAAAGACAAACAAAATTCTACGAGAACTTCCGAAGAAAATAGCTACTGCGATGCCAACCCCGGAAATACCTGAGGATGCAGACCAAGCGGAAGGTGATACTCAACAAAAACCAGACCAAGCACGAGTCAGGGCTAATCTGTCTGATAAATTTACCGAAGATGTTATTAATAATATCAGACAAGCCAAAAATGTAAGACAATTTGCTGCGAGTGCTGTGAAAAGTTATGATAATCGAAGACAATTTTTAAAACCTGAATACGCCGATGATCCTGTAAGTCGCGAAACTTGGTATAAATATATATTTCGCATATACCACAACGTTGATAAAGCTCGAAACAACGATCCAAGATATATTGAATATATTCATGCAATAGATGAATATATTTCGTTTAAACAATTACCACCAGAACAACAACAACAAATACGACAACAACAAAAAATGCAAAAAGCACAACCACAACAACAATCATCATCGCTGTCACCAAAACAGCGAGTACAACGACGACGAGAGGAATTAGAACAACGAACACAACAACGACGACAACGACTATCATCAACAAGACAACAACAACAACAATTATTATCTCCACAACCACGAGAAGAATTATCTGCATCACCATCCAGTGATCGAGCATTATATTCCCCAGAAGGATCCCCAGATACTTTTGATGTTTTATTATGTCCCGATAAAAGTGATATTGATGAAGGTGCAATTGGAAGTGTTATTAATACTCGAGGAAGTGACCTTGTTATTTGTCCCGGTAATATCCTTGCCTACGTAAATAGATTAGAAATTTTAATCGGTGGAAAACTAGCTGGTAATAATTCTCCTGAAATTATCAACGAAATCTCATCAATTTGTCAACGATTATTTACAGGTGGTATTATGGACGTTGGCGTATATCGGAACCTCATTAATAAAATCACCGATGATTATCACAATGATTAAACAGTTAGATATAATTACTATAATAGATGATCATACATGTTGCTCAACGTGGACCAACTATGCTCAGGGTGGTAAATTCAAGATTACCTGTATACAAGACATTTTACGGAGATGGATTTGGTGATGTCATTCAGGGTTTATTTAGAAGAATAGCCCCAAAAGCACTACCAATCGCAAAGCAACTAGAAATGAAAGCTATTGACATTATTCGTGAAAAAGGTATTAGCCCTGCTGGTGACGTTGCTAGTAAAGCATTTTCTGCATTCAAGGATAGATTATTACGATTAGTACGCAGACCACAAATAGTCCGACCCCCACCAGTAAAATTACCCAGCACTGAAGTGATGCCTGCAAGTTTTAGTAAAATAATAAAGCAAGCCGCAAATCAAAAACTAGCAGAGTTAGCCGATGAAAAGGAAAAGGACGTAGCAGCAAGTTTGATGGCAGGAAGTGGTCTTCGTATTAGACGATGACCAATAACATAAATATGTTCAAACGTGTATCTGATCCCCCATTTGACGTGGATGCGCCAGTTCTCAAGGATGAGTCTATGCGTGATTATCAATATTATTCTTACGACGCACGACAGCCAAATCAGCGTGGACGATTCGAATTACAAGTTCAAGATACAAGTAGATATTTCTTACCCGCTGAAGCATTCACCGAAGTAGACGGTGAAATTTTAAAAGCAAATAATACTGACTATGGAGCTGATATTAGTGTTGGTTTTGTTAATAATGGCATCATGGCGTTGTTCGACAGCGCCACGTACATGATCGACGGAAGAAATATTGAATCGATTCAATAGATGTTGACGATGCCACGACGATACTTGGCCTTGCAAGATACAGCGACGATTATTCAAGATCAGTTTGTCCATCAATGATGTTTACCAAGGATACTTCTGATCATCCTGAATACACCCAGTATGAAATAAGACGACCAATGAACTTTGCTAGAAATGCCAACGCGGATGTGCAAAGTATGATTATTAATGTCGATCCAGATTTCAACTTAGGATTTTGATCACGTCGAGCAATGTTGCATGCTGAAAGCAGAAGATTTTCTTGCGCGATTCCACTATCACATATTTTTAGATTCTGCAGACACGTTAGAAAAGTTATTTTCGGAGCCAAACATACAATTGTACTCGTACGAAAAGCAACCGACGATGATGCAATTTGGCGACCCGCCGGTGATGCTGGTAAGGTAATTTTAACAAAGCTTTCATTGTGGATGACAGTAATGACTCCAGTGATATCTGAAGAAGATAGGTTACTCACTTTCATGGGCAGCGGCGGTAAGTCGACGCTATCGTGGTTAACAACAACCACAGATGCTGTTCAAAGCACAATTAATGGTTTATTTACATGGCAGATAGCACCACAACAGGGTACCTTTGCGCCGCAACATATATTCGTTGCGCTTCAAGATACTGCACGAGTAAATGATCAAGCGCGTAGTACAAAGATATTTGACAAACTCGGTGTTTCCGACGTTTCACTGAGAATAAATGGACATCAAGAACCATCGGAGGATATTTTGTTGAATTTCGAGCAAAATCATGTGGCGCGTGCATATCATCGATTGATGTCGTTTATGGGGCGTGATCAAAATGTTGATACTGGTTTACAAATATCACAGCTAGATTTTACAACGCTGCACCCGACTTATTACTTTTCGCTGGAACATTTGGATTTGTTTAGACAGTCCGTCGTTGACATACATTTTCGAGCTCGTGTGACGCGAGGAGCTATTGCTAATTACAGAGCAATCGCCGTTATACTCAGCGATAAAACAATGCTACTTGAAGGTGTTGGTGATCGCATGAGATGCTCCAGTAGAAAATATGCAAGTGTTAATTTAGAAGTCATAAATATATCATAAATGCCATATCATCACGTTAGTGTCAGTATGACCCCTAATCAGATTAAAAGACTTCAGTCAGCATCAGCAAAGCGATGTGGAACAAAAATATCATTAAAACAAGAACAAATCGCAGGTGGCCAAAATAAATTATCGCTGACAGAACGCCATTTCAAGCATTTCAATGAAGCCAAACAATCAAAGACCGGTATACGAGTAAATCTTTCTGCGGGTGCAATCAGCGACATCGTAAAGACTGGTGGTATATTTCCACTTCTTGCAGCTATTTCAGCGTTAATAGCTGCTGCCGCTCCAGCTGTTGCAAAAGCTGCTGCGTTAGGTGCAGTTGGGACAGCTGCTGGAATGGCGTTGAAGAAAGCAACTGGACAAGGATTGAAAAAAGGAAACGAAGAGGTCACGGTCTGAGAAAAGGATTAAGAATTCCAGGGATTCGTTGATTTTCCCGATGTCTAATTTTGATTTACTCGATGCTGCTAAGCAACTAAATATAAAGAATTTCAGAGGTGTTTTATGCGTGATCAATTACCCAAAAATCCAAATCTGATTGAAACAGCTATTATTAATCTCAATAAAAGCTCTGGTCGTGGCACTCACTGGGTTGCACATGCAATTGATCCACGTGGAATTATTTATTTTGATTCGTATGGGTTGGCGCCACCAAAAGAATTTTTAGGGTATGTTACTGGTGATTCTATCACTGGCAACATTCCAATCTGGTATTCAACGTTACCAACACAAACATTAACCGACCCACCGATATGTGGCCGAGAAAAACTTACAGTACTTGATGCTGTATCAAGATCAGCAAAACCACCCGATAAAGCTGTACACGAATATATGAGTTTTGTTTTAAATAGTCGCTAATCATATAATGATAGACATTTACGGAAGATCAGCTAAAACCCGAACAACGTTCGGAACCCAATAAGCACCAGATGAAGATTTACTCAAGCGAGTAACAAGGCAGATAAATGATGAATTATCTGAGCTGCTCAATCTTGCCAACGTTGATCCAAACGAACTCATTACATTTCAAAACCGTGAAGGAAAATTGAAGGTGAGTAATATTTCAATCAACGATATTATTATTCGTAGTCGATTATCGCGAGAAGGTCTTATTGCTGTATATAACAGAGAGGGCAAACTTGTTCCTAGTGGTATTACTGCAGTGTCCATCAATGATAGGTTGTCATCATTCGGTGATACCATGCACGGCGCTCTCAACATGAACAATAATAAAATTACCAACGTGGGAGAACTAACACATAATCTCGACGCTGCAACGAAGAAATATGTCGATGATAAGGAAACTCCAGTGACAACTTCGTTAGCTACAATCAACGATGGAAGGACCACACTCAAAACTGATTTTACTAATCAAGTACAACTGTTTCTGAATTTACGAGGAAACGTAAACAGAACCATTAATGCATTTTTTGGAAGTCCACCAACCGTTGCCATAAATCTCACCGATATAAATACGAGAATCAACGATATTGTCAGTGGAATTCCTAATATCATCAATAAAACTAATCTCGTTAAAATTCCACACAAACAAATTAACAATATCGTGAACAGAGTATCATCAGGATCATCAACATGGACTCCGCAAAATGACACTATCGAATATACCGCGGAGGTCACTAGTGTGTACAGGATATCCGTGTTCAGCTCTGCAAAATTCAGGATATTTACTACATTTCCATGGCGTCATTCAACCGATAACTTTTCTGAGACTGTATCTGTAGTGTTAAATAAAGATAACGAAGAAATATTTATACTGGAACCATCCGATAAAATAAAATAGCCACAGCGTCTTACTGGTGGTGTCTTGGAATTTGTAGCTGAAACACCTCAATTAATTACTTAATATAGTATAATGATTGACGTTCAGCGATATAGATACAATCAAGTATGTGCGTGGCAAACTAAAGTAAAAAATATCATCGACGTTTATACAATAAAAGTAAAAAGATATCGAAGACGCGTGGTTGTCGTTGACATATTTGTCTATTCAGTTTCTGCGCTCATTGCTGGAACCGATGTAATATTGTCAACGTTGACAGCGTCAGTGCCGATGGTTGAAACGATTATCGTTTCATCCGCAACAACTATAGCGGGTATTTTTAGTATCATTGTAAAGAAGATAGATACATGCACGAATGCAAAATTAAACGAGTATATGGTAAAATTACATGCAGCAACAACAGCATATTCCAAACTATCATCGCTGATCTCGTCGTCGTTCAACGATGGCAGAATATCCGATGAAGAATTCAGCGCGATAGTAAAAATCTACAATGAAGTATTTGACGACGGTAACAGAGTCACTGTTGAATAAATCAGGGATTTAGAATAATGATAGTATAATTATGACAACGTTCGATCAGCTATTGCAGGAATTATTACAACAGATCGTCACTAATACTGCTCCGGTAAGAATCACAATGATATCAGCGAGTTTAACTAATCCTGAATTCAGTATTAATTTTCCAACTGCAATTCCAGCAAGCGAAATAGCATTAGCGCAATTACGGGTTTATTATAGTTGGCCAAATATTAGGTCAAAATCATTCGCTGGACTACAACCAAATAATTTATTAGTATTTGCAAATAAAAACAAACCCGATGGAACTCCTGATTGGCAAGTAGTCAGTATTCCAACGGGCAGTTATCAGATAGAACAAATCAACGAAGCATTCCAGCGCAGGATTAAATCCATTACAGGAAAAGAATCAAAGATTGCCATTACTGTTCATGAGCCAACGCTGTCATCGGCCATTGAAATATTATCTCCGGATTATGCCGTGGATATATATCAAAGTGCGATTAGAACTGTGCTAGGATGGCGTGAGGTTCCACCGGTTTATTCTGGTCCACCAGAGCCACGACGAGATGAGTTTTTGACAACCGAAAAAAAATACATGAGAATTCCAAAATATCAGTTACAGGACGTTAAAGCAATTAAATCCGAATATTACAAAACATACAAAGTTTTACCTGGTTTGTTTAAATATCTAACACAAGTTTAAGACGATGATGTAAAACAACAGCTCATCGAACACACTAAACACATAAACTATGTCAAATCAGATTTATTCAGCGCAGATCCAAATTTAATTAGTGATCCTTCTGGCAAGCTAAATTATCCAAACGAAAGAATTATAGATGTTTATTTTCCAAGTATACTCGCAGCATGGAAAAAATTAATTCCACAATTAAGCATCTTAAAATACAATAACGATCCATACAACGAAGGCCGGCACATTTCACCGGGCATCGTCAATATAATATCAACGATCGCGGTCAATCTAGTATGTGACGCCATCGACGGTAGTTATCAAATTGACACTGAAAACTCGAACCAAGCTAAGCAGGGACACGTTTTGTATTCATTCACACCGTAAGTTCCACCAGGGTATTTGATTGTATCAGAACCGATTAATCCCGTTTATCTTCGAGTTTATAATCCGTGGTTATCTCGGATAAATTTTAAATTAACTGATCAACACGGAAATACTAAATATAAATCTGTATGTGAAATCATCATAGCATCGCTATGTGTCACGGCGTTCGTAGAAGCAAAATATATATATATCACCGTGACATTGTTACGGATAAAATAAATACTTTATTTTAATTCTCCCAGGGATTCTGCTTAGCCATTACCATGGTCACTAATCCAGTATTATCTTCACTATCACTGTTGCTTTCACTGGTAACAACCTTTTCAGATTCTATCATTGACATAATCTTTCGCAGTTACATTACACAACTATTCACTAGTTTTCTCGTTTCATATTCGCGAGATAATTCAAGTCTTATTTTTTCAATATCATTTGCGAGTGAAATAAATTCTTTAACTTGCGTATCATCAACCTTTGCTAAAGATTCTATCATCGATCGATAAATTAATTTCATAAATCTATAATCTGATGGTAGTGTATATCTGTTTTCAGTTTTTCGTTGTTCTAATGATTCAAAATTACACATGATTTTTTGAGGATCCAGTTCATCAGAACCTTTTATCCAATCATGTTGTAGTTGCTCAAATGCATCAATAACAGCGTTGATATTTTCGTGATTCATTATATAAAAAGTCGTTTGTTTAAATAAATTTATTTTTCTGAAATTATTTTTCTGAATTAAATTAATAATTTGATGGGGTAATTACACGACTGAAGTTGAAGAAATCTAGCAAAATTTAATAATTTGATGGGGTAATTACACCACCGAAATTGAGGAATTCTGATGAAATTCATTGATTTTGATGGGGTATTTGCACGACTAAATGAAGAAATCTCAACAAATTTCACTGATTTTCAGTTTTTCATAAAAATAAAATAATTTCAGAAATATATTATAAATAAAATAATTTGATGAAATATTCCCTAAAATTAAGAAAATACAGCAAATCTGAGTAAATTTATTGATTTTGATGAGGTATTTGCACGACTGAAGTTGAAGAAATCTAGCAAAATTTATTAATTTTGATGGGGTAGTTGCACGACTAAATAAAAAAATCTCAGTGAATTCATGATTTTTCTGAATAAATATATTTCTGATAATTTCAGAAGACAAGAATAAAAAAAAATTAATTTATAATGCATAAATTATTTTTTCTTGTGTATTCTCGCTCTGAATTTTTCTTGTAATCGTCGGAGCGCACTTTCATCACGTGAAACAGGCATGATGGAACAGGATCGTTGTGAAAACCATTTTCCTGCGTAAATTTTATCAATGAATTCTATATAAGTAATATCATCTCTTTCAGTAATTTTGACTTTAGTCCACGGAGGTAATTTATCAGCAATACAGATTTCATCAGTATCATAAGTAATAACATTCGTACCCATTATTATTAATTATGTATTTTTAACTGTTAGCAGCATATCTAAATTTAATTTTCTGTTTGAATTTCTTTGAAAACGCTGAGATATATCTATTATTTACTACATGAAACATTGAAGCACGGTTAATGTCAAAATACTCATCGATGAGAAGATTATTTCTTCACCTGTTTCTGTATTTGTGGATATAACTGATCTTGGATATTTATTATTATAACCGGTTCTTCCTGATTTACAATTTTGACTCTGTGTAACAACACGTAAATTTCCTAAAGACTTATCTTTCGGGTTTGAATTAATGTGATAGATTAAAATCCTTCTTTGATTATCCCGTAAAAACACTCGTAGATGAATCGATGATAGAGGTATGTTTTATTTTTTCCAGCATTAAATATAACATAACCAGTATTAATAATAGATCCATTAGATGGTCTCTTTGATTTACAGTTTCTGATTATACCACTACGAGATGCCTCATAATTCTTAATGATGGGATGTTTCACAAACTCATTCTGTTCCATTTATATATAATATCATTCTTCTAAATGATATTCTGAAATCTAGCCAAATAATCATTTATGGTTTTAAACGGAGATACCGATGGTCCATATTTCTCATCATAATACCGCTTCATCTCTCTATAATTTTTACCAACACATTGCACGCATAATTGAGTTTTTCCTTTGACTCCAACACCGCATCGAACGCAAGGTTTTGGTCCTGTGCTTCCTCTACGAAAATTCTGCATGTGGTATCCGCAGAATTCTTTTACACATGCTTTATTGCAGCGAAATGAAAACCCGATCATTAACCAGTTGCATTTGTTATTTGTTTGTATCGTTAGATTATGACCACAAATCTAACTAAATACATCCTGTCTTAATTATTATAATGGAGGAATTTAAGAGATTGTCTGTACTCGAACCCTCTAGAGCAAGATTTGATCTTGATAAAATACCAAAATCCAAATCTAAATACTCAATGCAAGACCTAGCTTTGATGAATGATGATATAACCGATCGTATTCGTGAAGCTAAGAAGGAATTTCGAAATGATGGTGCTACTCATACTTGGTCGACATTTAGAATCAGAGATACCGTCGACACAAGAATAAATGACGAACGAGGAAGAAGTATTATCAATTACCTTCATAATCAGAGATATATTATTCTGATCAAATTTGTTGTGCAGACGGATGATGATATTTGGATTATCCATGATAAACGATAACCTGTAAGAGTAACACAATCAGGACTAACTGTTATATAGGATAATAAATCCAAGCCAGGTGTATTAACTGGTATTGATAATGAACGAGTATATCCTGTAACCGCAGTTGTTTATGCGATATATCCGTGAAATGATAACCCAGCGTTGAAAATCTTAAACCGATGAAATTTTCCGTGACTACATCACGGTTAAATTGTGTAGCTGAGCGAGTTATGGAACATTTCAAAAAAGCAATACGTGGAAATGGCTTAACAGATATACGACGTAAAAAAATGCATACATGGGCAGAAACAGTTAAGAATACTGAAATATCTATCAAAGACGTCGCTGAACCAGAAAAAAATTCTAATAACAGTAAGAACACTAACCGGAGAGATTTTATATGCGTCAAAATACACATCAAAAGGAGCTCCAATAACAATCATTGATCATAATGCACATGCATGGACTAATGCTGTAACAACATTTCCACGAGATAGAATAGTTAAATTTTATGACGATTATATATTCGATGCTATCAGAAATATCAGTAAAAATGATTCTGTATCTGTTTGGTTTTTTTCAGAGTTCAGAATCCGTGAATTATGATCAATTTGTAAAACCTAATGGAGAGATTTACCGTAAAGAATTTCTCCATGAAGAAATGAAGCATCTTGCATTGAAATATAATTCCGATGATGTTGAAGTTGAACGATTATTGAATAATTGTTTTACAGTTCCATCAGTTGCTGCTCACTTCGCTCAGGAGAAAAATTCATGGAAGCCAACACGATCAGAATTCCTCGTGGATATTCAGCATAGTTGTGTCGAATACGGACACAGTGGATTATGGAATACCAAGTACGATCATCGTAAAGTTATATCGGTTGATATGGTTGCGTGTTTTCCTGGGAGTTTTCTTGGATACGGAGGCTGTTCTGAATATTTCAAAAGATTCGGACATCCATCACATGAAATGACAAGAGTTGCGATCAATCGACCATTACCTAATTTTGATTCAACTGGATTCGCTTGTGTAAAATCATTTAAGTTTTGTAATAATCTTCATCCTATTGTCTATGCGTGGTTTGGGAGACATTTCTCAGAAAAATATTGGGTTCCAATAGTGCTATTACGATACATGCTTGATACTGGAATGTTAGTGTCGTTGAGCGTAAGTGAAGCTATTATATCATATCATCCGCAGAAACAGTTTGGTTACCACAACAAAAGAAATATTCACCGACAGATCCAGGTGAAGATTGGGATAAAACTGATTATGAAAATAAAGTTGCAAAAGATTTCGGCAGAAAAATAATTGGTAAATTTACTCAAGGTGGTTCATATGATTATAAATGACATTGTGCAATATTAATCATGGATGATGCTGAGTTAGATTTTATAATTACTGATACAACGAACAAAGGAACATTCATAAGTAGAAGCAATGCTTATTCATCAGACGGAATTAAATTAGGTACAATCGTCAGTTATATCGATGGTGAGTCACCGCAATTTACCCATTTAAGATCATTTATATAAATAGCTCGTACATGGATTTAGTAGAACCATTACTCGGTAGTAATGAATGGGGATCATGGAGAATAAAACACGAAAGCATACTCGATTATTCTGAATCAGCAGACGTTGATATCAAAGACATATATTACGGTAATGATAATCAAATACCAGTATCAACAGCACCATCTGTATTTGATCCCGTGGCCAGACATAAAACCATCTATCTCAATAGACCTGGAGGTTCTGGTAAAACAACACGTGCCATTGAATTATTTCATCAGAGTTCAGATATGATTGTGTTGACACCTATAGACAGACTAGCAAGAGAAATAAAACGACGAGGAATAAAATCATGTACATATCATAGTTTCTTCAGATGGTGTGGAGATACATGGACACCTGAGCGAATGGGTGAGAAATATATTCCCAAAATCATCATCTGGGATGAGATTTGTACGGTGTCGCTAGAAACACTAAGACTATTTCTTAATTGGTAATTAACGAAAAATACTGCAGTAATTATGTGCTGCGATCATGGTCAACCACCACCTTTCGTTGGTCAATCTCCACATGAGTGGTTAAAATCATTTGTGGATTATCATGAAGAAATAAATGATGATTATAGAGCTATCGATGAACCTCTGAAAGAATTTAAAAGATTAATCAGACTACAACAAGATAGAATACAATGTGAAATAAGGGGTGAAATAATTCCGGAAACTCTCATCGATGATTTCTAGAATCTATGGACACCGAATGATTTAATAGTTGCGAGTAGAAAAATAATTCGTGATGAATTACAGGAGAAATTATTTATGTTACACAAAGAAAAATTCTCAAACCTACTTGTGACATTGTGTTATCGCCAGCAGATACTCGACTACAGAATGTCGATATTGAAATTCCAGGATCAAATGAAAAACAGAATCTTGTGTTAAATGATATTGTTTTAGTTGATGTTGATGTTGTTGAGTATGAATAATTCACCGTGGAAATTGGGATATGCCATACCGATTCACTCGTCCCAAGGACTAACTATTACTGATACAAATATCTGGATTGTCGATGACAGAATCGAGTGGTCAAATTTAGTTTATCTCGCAGTATCTAGAGTCAGAAGAATCTCTCAACTGCACAGAGTTGTCATAGATTCCACAGAAAGTAATAATCAAAAACTGTTAGTGTTGAAGTATGAAGAAAAAAATTATCTAGTTATAAACGATGCGATAAAAAACATAATCGTGATTTTAATATCGATGTTGAATTTATTATGACGCTAAAACAACAACAAAATAATCGTTGTGTAATTTGTAATTGTCGCATGTTGTGGAATTATTCGAGTAATAATCCAAAACAATTTACCATGGATAGAATTAATAGTGATCTTGGTCATACACGTGGTAATGTCATATTGACATGTCTTTAATGCAATTGACGTCGGGGTTCCAGTTTACAAAAGTGAACGAGGTGGTAATTGTGTGTCTTCAGGAATTACTTGTAATTGTTCACGTACAAATCCACGCTGAGGAGCAGTTGAATCTAGTCTGTAGATTGCAGGTCTACCCGTGGATCTAATCACGCTAGAAATGTTCTGTGTAGTCACACTCCAGATAGGATCAATTGCTCTTTTTTTTGCCTCCTTCGAGTTCACCAGGTTCATATATATATATCTTATAGTCACATTGCCTGATACTGGTTGAGATTGTATGATTTTGTTCCGAGGTATTATATATTTTCCGTAATCGCATTAATCGGTTTCATAGAAATTGAACGAGTAATCTCATAATTTAACGCAGCTATCACACTCGGTAATCTTGCAATCCATTCACGAGATCTCATGTCGCTCTGAATTATTTCCGTTGCATACTGGTATCCAAATAACCGCTCAGCGAGTGTTCGATTAAATCTTTCAACTACTGCCTGATCACAATGAATTGTAGTGTGTCCTTGTCTGATTTTGACATTATGTTGCTTCATTAGCGATGATACTTCACCGAGAAATTCTTTGCCAGGATCAACCTGTAATAATTGTGGCCATCGTAATGGTCCTTGCTGATAAATTCGTTTAAACGCAGAGTCAACTTCAGATGTTGTTTTTGTTGATAATGGTTCTGCTACTTTATATCTACTTGCAACGTCAACGACAGTCAACACGTATTTGCATGTGTGTGATTGACGTCTACTTTTAACGGTATCCTGTGGTAAAAATAAAATATCTGCTTGATGAACTTTATTAGTAACCCTGACATCAAAATACGCGTGTTGAATTATTTTAGATGGTGGTAGATATATTTGCCATATTGCTTGTCGTGATAACCACGCTGCAGCAACAGCACGTGAGACTTTTGCTGCTTTAGCGAGTTTACTAATCGCTGCTCTGCCTTTCCAATATCCTTTTGGGCTATAATAAATGGACTCCATTATAATAATTATATAATTAATTACCAGCCCCTAGCATTATTTTACTTTTCATAGCAGTTTTTACTAGAAAACTAGCGAGTTTTTCTCTGAGAGATTTATTCTTTATTGAATTTAACGCGTGAATCAATTTTACATCTGCGAGATGTCTTTGTTGTAAGACATTACTCTTGTACGCGACATCATGAATATGACACGCTTGAGCAATAACATTTATTGGGTATTCTCCTGGTTTTGGTTGATTTTGATCATCAAGTCGAATATCAAGTCGAGTTCCAGGACCACAATAATTGTATCCGGGTAGATGTTTTTTCCCGGGATACTTCGCCCACGGTAATTTTCCCAACGAAGCAGCGATATTACCTCCTGTCTTTGTGCTAGACGAAATAAATTTGTATTTTTTGTACCACATTTTTCACACTTACCTGTAAGTGCACGCCTTTTATTTTTTTTTGTTATTGTTATTGTTAATCCAGTGGACACGAAAACAAGAACCAGTCAAGCATCACCCAGCATTGCCAAATTCTATTAGGGCAATCATAATAGGTCCATCTGGATCAGGCAAAACACAATTATTGCTTAATTTGATAATGAGATGGCTCAAGTGGGATAAGTAATATTTGGTAGCTCCATCCGTAGATGATCAAAGATGTTATGAAGTACTTAAGGATTTTAATGAAAATGCAAAGTCGTTTAATGAAAACGGCGACAATATTATTGATTTTATTACCGATATTGACGAAGCCCCACCCGTAGATGATCTTGACGGATTTATTAACAATCTTGTAGTATACGATGATGTGATGCTGGATAAACAATCAAATCCTGCCCGGATATTTTCCAGAGGTAGACATAAAAACATAGACGTGATTTATGTTACCCAGCGGTATACACAAATTCCAAAAGTAATCAGAGATAACTGTAATATTTTAATTATGTTTAATGGAGTCGATACACATACGCTGCGAAATATTCATCAAACTTGGTGTCCAGGGGATATGGACATGATTAAATTTAAAAATTTCTTTTCAAAAGCACAAGCTACCCACACGGATTTATCACAATAAATTTACATGATCCTAGGTCGAGGTATCGTATAGGTATCTATAAAATGTTTGGCCCTTGATGCTATCAGTGGTCAAATAACTCTGTCAGATAAACGATAGAGTAATTAAGCTGTTATTTCCTCGTTGACACTGTCAACGACGTAGCGTAACCTATATCTTAAATGCGCAAAAACCGCAACATGTAGAATCAGTAATTGTATCTGTTTAGAGAAAATACCTACGAAAAAGTACTTACTCCATTGATAGAAGTCTCAGCCCCTTAACACAGTCAAGAATATAATCACAATCACTGTGATAAATCCGTGTAAATAAACAGCATATATATATATATATATATATATATATATATATTGTTATATATGATATATATATATACATATGCTGGTATATATATATATATATATATATATATATATATATATATTATATAACTGCGTATCGCCTGGAACAGACTGCAATCTACATCAGTATTGATTTATGCGTGTCATTTCATTCCTGTACATGTGGTTCTTGGGACTGCGGTATATTTTATCCTTGATTTAGTCAAGGGGCAAAAATATGTAAGATTATTGTGAATTTCGCGAGTTATTATATATTTTATTCAGAATCCGTTGAGTATATACTAATCACGCATAGGAATTTCCTGCTAGGTAACTATATGATTATTTTTTAAACGTATATTTGTAACTGGAGCTCATAGTGTAGTGGTTAGAGCTTCTGACTCTCGTATTCGAGGTCTTGAGTTCGAATCCCATGACTGACATTGTCGATGGTTTGGCCCTGGGATGCCAATTTTCTATTAACAGGGGAAGTTCCCCTGTGTACACCTCTCTCGCCACGTCAAACAACGTGGTGAGTGTATTTTGCACTCGCCCGAGGTTTGATTTGGGGGATGAACGGAACTTCCCCGAAAATAAACAGCAGGATGATGTGAGCTCGTGACCTTGTGACTTCACTGAAGGGTACCCCAAACAAGGACATTCAGAAAGAATGTCCGCCGGACAAAAAATCCTCAATACGGTGCCTGTGGACCACAAGACAGGTCTTAACCACTGAAAGAGTGCCTGTGGGCCATAATAAAAGGCCTTAACAAAGGACTCTTAGGACCTTACGGTAAATGATTTACTGAGTTTCAATGAAGGGACCCCGTGGAATGGTAGACTGATCGTCATAGCTGCTGTTTATTTTCATTTATTCAGGATACTTTAAAGTCGATAAATCATTGGTTTTAAATCGACAGCAGCAGAGAGTGTGCGACCACATGTATGTGATTTCTTTTGGTTCCTATATTCAAAAATAAAGGCTCTACATAACTGTTTATGTTCGTAGTCCCTTTGTTTCAAACATAATCTTTTCTTGCCCTTGTAGGAACCCTTATTTTTCAAAAATAAAGGCTGTACAAAAAGTGGTCTGTTCACCCTCCCTGCTGTTTCTTCCATTAACAGTTAGGAAAAGTGTGCTATATGGCTAAAACTGATATAGCTAGTGCTTTTCGAATCATACCAGTCATGCCATCACAATATCCTTTGTTTGGTTTTCAATGGAAAAACAAATTCTATTTTGATAAATGTTTGCCGATGGGCTGCAGTTCGAGCTGTAATATCGTCGAAGCTTTTAGCAGGGCATTGCACTGGAGAGCCCACAAAACAAATGTTGGTTATACATCATATGGTTCATGTCTTGGATGATTTTTTCATATTGGATAGTACTAAGGATGGATATTTGCAGAAACTCAATGACTTCTTACGGGTCTGTGAAGACATTGGCATTCCTATGGCAGAGGATAAAACCTTCCTCCCTGCCCCTGTGATGACTTTCTTAGATTATGAATTGGATGCAGAACTAATAGAAGTGCGTCTACCGCTTGACAAACTTTGTACATGTCATGAACTGATACAAAGCTGCCTGCAGAAAGCAAAGATTACAGGTCATAATCTCTAGTCCATAATTGGTACTTGTGGCGTTGTACTCCCAGGACGAGCATTCCTTCGTCGACTTATTAGTCTCACAATTGGAGTTTCACATGACCAACACCACAATCGACTCAACAAAACAATAGAATCTGATTTGATTTTGTGGAGTCGGTTTCTTCAGAATTTTAATGGTCGCTCTTTCTTCTTACCAGATCGCTGGCTGAACTCGGACACACTGAATCTCTTCACTGACGCTGCTAGTACTGTGGGATACAGGGCTGTTTTGGGCTCTAGATGGTTTTATGGGGTTTGGAACGAAGAGTGGAAAGATAAAAACATTACTCTACTTGAACTTTACCCTATTGTCACTGCTATTAAAAGATGGGGGCGTTTGCTTGCTAACAGTTGTATTCATATCCATACTGATAACATGGCCTTAGTTCATATCATCAATAAGTAATCGTGCAGGGAACCGGACCTTATGTATTTGATTCGGCGACTGGTCCTCACCTGCCTCCACTACAATATTTTGTTCCGTGATCGTCACGTCCCTGGTCTTCAAAACGATTTAGCTGATGCTCTTTCTCGCCAACAGGTGCACATATTCCTCCAGCTCTCACCTTATGCAGAGGAAATCCCAGAACAGGTCCCAAAACTACTGATATTAACAGACTGGGAGTAATATTGTCCATGTTAGTACAAAGTGCTTTTTCTCCAGTTGGAAACATTACATCGATTTTTCAACCGTTTTAAAACTCCACAGCACTTTCCCGGTTTCAAGTACCAATTTGACACTTTTTATCTTGTATCTTTTTGAGAAACACTACGCACCATCAACCATATCTACCTATGTCTTGGCTATTGGCTATGTGCACAAACTAAAAATATCCCTGATCTAACCAATTTCGTTCTTATTCAAAACCTCCTGCAAACGCTTCATAAACATTTACCGCACACAGATGCCAGACTACCAATTGATAAATGTATGCTACAAAAACTCGTTCTAGTCCTGCCCACATTTACCCATCATGCCTTTCGTGCGACTCTGTTTAAGTCTATGTTTCTTCTTGCATTTCATGCATTTCTGCGGGTAGGGGAAATAACCGTTAGACAGCCTGGTTACAGCAATCCAAACTTCCTTCAGTTCTCTCAGGTAAAGATCAGGACGATGGTTTAGTTGTCCGCTTTACACATCACAAGCGCTCCAAGGGTACCCTTTTTGGCCTAAGTGTCGTGCCCGAAAAAGTACAAGACCAGTGCCCTGTCCACGCGCTGCGGAGTCGTCAGGCAGGACCACTCTTCCTTACCTCTGGGGGGTTGCCCATAACTCGGCAAGAGTTCAACCAAGCCCTGCGCAAATCGCTCCTGCAATGGGGTTTTAATCCTCAATTATTCAAGACTCATAGTTTTAGGATTGGGGCAGCCACAGAGGGTGCTAAGCAGGATCTCTCAGACAGTCTACATACGCCTGAGCGATTGAATTTCCAGTTTGTAAGTTAGTACTGATTTCCGTTGTTGTACACGTCATCATATCGCTTCCTACTGCCTTGTTCTACTTTCCAATTTTTCTTCTTCTAGGACTCGTGGGTGCACAGACCGATACAGCCGTCCACATCACACGGGCAATGCACTTCATATGGGTTCATTGTAGAGTACTTCACTTCACATGGGTTCATTGAAGGTGTGACCATCTTGCAACACATTCTTCCAGTGGCTTTCTGCGACATGTAATACACCCCTTTTCGCGCTATGGTGTGCAAAATTCGGCAGTATCTGATTACTATGCTTTCTTTTCCTTCCATGTTTGTTTGCCTTGCTTGATTGCTGCAGGTCTTCCCCCTTTCTCTCTCACTCTTTTTTGTTTTTTGCTGCCATTTTGGGCTACACAGAGAGCGCCTGATGTGTCTGGCCTTCTCTGTGTGGTGGCGGTCGGAGCCCAAAATTTCAAGCACTTGAGCTTCATTGTGTATGTGAAGTAAGGCTAAAGAATGTATTAAGTGTGCATAGAGAAGCTATGTCATTATAGCAGTAACTTTGATATGCATTTGTATACCTTTTGACTTGAATTATGTTATATATATATATATATATATATATATATATATATATATATATATATATATATATATATATACTGAAGTCACTAAAAGTGGCCTGCAGCAACAATTATGGTGTATGTTATTATTTCTTTCCTAATTCTGAATTCTGACAACGCGCACCTTGCAGTGGCATTCTTGATTCAATTATCTGTCTTCTCAGTCTTGCTGTCGCTCGGGCTAGAAACAAACACCTAACCATAAAACTACTTACGCTTGCGTAAGTGCATTTATGGGTGGTGTAATGAGATTGGGTCTAATTTTTACCTTACTCTATTATGATAATGAGCTGAGCCCGATAGGGCCAATTGAATTGCCCCGTAGTGGTCACATGGGTTTCATTGGCCAATCAGTGTCGGGGCTTACAACTGCGCACAGATAAGTGAATTGTAAGTAGCGTCACTTTCAACTGAACTGCAGAGGAGCAGAAACGCAATACTTGTTTTGAAAAAATAATTTTGTGGAATTTAAGTCCCACCTCCACCCCTACACACCATCCTTTAAATTTAAACAATAATTACAGGTATTTATGTCTTTGTGAACATATGGATATCAATATTACATAGAGATATATTGTACTGTAATGCATGATAGCTAGGGTGATATTGTAATGCATCGAATTTGATAAACAATGCTGAATTTTGTTATTGTAGATCAATGTAATCTCCTGGCTGAACAGTCAATCGTTCTTCCTCATTATGTATTTCATTATTGATCTTTCACGTGATATTTATATTGTGCTCATGAATGATTTTACTATGTCTATAATTACATGTATTTCTATCTTGTGTGCATATCATGAACAACGCTGAATTTCGTTACTGTCGATTAATGCAATCTCCTGGCTGAATAGTCAATCATTCTTCATCTTGTGTGTTTCATTATTGATCTTTCACAGTAGTGGTTATATTGTGGTCATGCATGGTTTCGCTATGTCTTGGCGGTCGGAGCCCAAAATTTCAAGCACTTGAGCTTCATTATGTATGTAAAGTAAGGCTAAAGAATGTAGGAAGTGTGCATAGAGAAGCTGTGCCATTAGAGCAGTAACTTTGATAGGCATTTGTATACCTTTTGACTTGAATTATGTTTTATATATATATATATATATATATATATATATATATATATATATATATATATATATATATAAAATCTATACTGAAGTCACTATAAGTGGCCTGGAGCAACAATCATGGTGTATGTTATTATTTCTTCCCTAATTCTGAATTCTGACAATGCACACCTTGCAATGGCATTCTTGATTCAATTATCTGTCTCCTCAGTATTGCTGTCGCTCGGGCTAGAAACAAACACCTAACCATAAAATTGTCTTTTCTTTTATTAACCATGTGTGTATTGTGTTGTCATTTTAGAAAGGAATAGTGATCGTGTTCAAAATAGGGTAAATGATGAATTTAAAATTAAGTCAGAAAACATATAAACATTTTTCAAATGCAAACAATTTTTAAAGAAAATTACCACCAATGCATAGATTTTAAGGCACAAAAGTGTTTAATTTCTATTTAATCATCAAAACAACGAACATTTCCAAAATGTCGATAAAAGTTTGTCAGCAAGCGCTGTAGATTCTTCGCGATGATAAGGGGAAAAGACTGACAAAAGACATTGTGCAAGGAGTAGAATAACGTGGACTTGATGAACACCAGTCTACAAGGTTAATAGGGTTTTTGAAGCAAAACGAATAGAGAAAGTAAATAAGAGAAACAAAGGAAGAGATCTGAGATTTAATAATAATAATAATAACAATAACTCTGATGCGCAAGTAAGTGTTTATGCCAGACAATAGCCTCTACGTTCAACAGATCTAGGAATAATTGCAATTGTAACAGTTATTATGGTAGGATATAATAAGACGAAAGAGAACCTTAATAAATTTGCAAAGTCACTCATACCTTCATCAGCCCAGGGGCCATTCAAAACGTTGTCCTACCCCCTTCCCCGGGCGCCTTCATATCTTACAAAAAAATCTTTCATAAACTTTCATACCCTCAAATCGTGTTGCGTTGTCATTCAGTCCAAGCATCCAATCTGTTTCAATCCTGTTACACTTAGGTTTCCTTATTGGAGCGAAATGCATACCGAATTCGACCGATTGACGAAAATAAAATACTGCAATGCTTACCATTTTAAAAGCGGCAATTGCCACCAGAATATCTGTTCAAAATAATACTAATTTTAAACACAAGGGATACTACCCCTGTGTTTTTGTGACTCGCGATATGTCGGCCTATTCTCCGCATGGCTTTGAAAAGATGTAATGCGAAAGCATCAGGCTATGGAAATGAAACACGTTACTTTGGACTCTATCAGCATTTCGGATGAGGAACTAGGTCAGTTTTATAGCTGGTTTTACAAAATTCAACGTAACACTACAGCAAAATAGCAGGAGATATTACGCAAACTAAACCAATATTGTTAAAAATTTAGTAAAAGTTCAACATTTTATATAAATAAGCTATTGTGTTGAAGAGAACAAAAATGAATAGGATGTAATGTGTGTACAACGTCTCGTTCATTTAAAATATTATCAAGTTGTAAAGAGACTATAAAACCGGGAATTTCTTAAATCGAAATTTCTAATTTTGCAAGTTATCGTCTGCTAACCAACTTGTCAACTTGCCGCATGAACGAAATTGTCAAGAACTTCCCGGGCGTATAGTCTGTTTCAAAATTCTTCAGTATGTATTTTTGTCCATTAACAAGACGTAAACACATTGTATCCTATTTATTGGTGTTTCTCTTTAACCTAATAACTTATTTTTATAAAATATTTAACTTTTACTATTTTTTTCTAAAAAATCGGTTTTACTTTGCTTAGTATCTCTTGCCATTTAGTGGCATTGTTACGTTGAATTTTGTAAAACGACCATAAATATGACCAAATTCCTCGATTGAAAAGCTGACAGAAAACGTCCAAAGTAATGTATTCCATTTCCACAGACAGATGCATAAACACTACATCTTTTCAAAATCCATGTGCAGAATTATCCGACATATCGCGAGTCATGAAAACATTGGTAGCGTTCCGTGTATCCAAAATTAATATTTTGAACAGTTTTCAAATGGTAAAGATAGATCATTCCATTTTATTTTTGTCAATCGGTCGAATTTGGTGTGCGTTTTGTGCCAGTATTGGTGATGGGAACCTTACATTTGCAGTATATATATATATATATATATATATATATATATATATATATATATATATATATATATATATATATATATATATATATATATTGCAAGTAAACTGACAAACGTTTCATAAATTGTTATCGGCATTTAATAGACAAATTCGTTCAATTTTAAAAGTCTATTGAAAAGGTACCTTGGTTTCTTTTCTATATTTTATATTTTCCATCTTAAACTGGCTCCAGTTATGTTAGGTGTCTGAGAAATGCAAATTTGCAATGAAACAAGAGGAAATTCGAAAACTGCCGTACTCTATTGATACTCGGAGGAAACTATTCTTACGGCATGTTGCACAAACATTCTGTTCTACCCAGAAGAACAAATGAGAAGAACGTCATGGAACTCGCCTGTCAATTCCTGTCTAGAAACAGATAACACAAAAACGGAGAAACCAACACCACTACCACAAGAAACACAAAACAAGAATAAGCTCAATCCCCACACAAAACAACACAAGAACCACTACAGCCAAAGCGAGCAACAACAAAGACGATCAAAACAACTCAACAAACACAAGTCAAACAACCAAATCCCAAACAAAACAACAAAGACAATCAAACAATCCCAAAGCAATAGAACCACACACCACACCCAAACACTCGGAAAACTAACACACAAAATAACATGCAATTAAACGGTCACAATCAAAATACATAAAACCAAAAATACAGCAATAACAAAATATAAAAAAATAAAAACAAAAATGGAGGAAATAAAAATAGTTTCAGTAAATACTAATTGGATAGACATTAGTTAAGCAACCCCCCCCCCAAAACCCAACAGAATTAAAGTAAAGACTGACAAAAACATCGTTACAAAAACTACAACACGTGTCACAAAACCTAATAAATTACAGGTAACTTAAATACAATCCAACTAACACAAGTTGATCCTGGGGTATGACATCACTGACGGTTTTGTTGTTTGACATGATTTTTTTTCTTCAAATCGGCGCTATATTTATACTTTGTCAGTCAAATCAATCTTGAGGAATCTATGCGGGTGCCGGGTGACTTCCGCGAACACGTTTCGAAACTCGTCCCAGGGAGTGGTCAACGGTACCCTGCCAGGTCCAAAGAATGTTTGCGAGACCATGCGTGTCGGTACCATGAAATATCAGCATTTTGCTATTGTCCCATATTACTTTGGGCAAGTGTGTGTGTTGTTGGGTCCCGTAGATCACGTCTGTTCTTGTGCCGGCCCGGGAAAATATTCGCGCTGAGGTGTTTTGTCGGTCAAGCATCACATCTTCGTACACAAGACTATTATGCTCAAGGTCGAGGTCATCTATCGCCGGGACTTCAGCGATTGTGGAAAAGAACTCAATGGTGGACACCAAAGACGTCTTTGATTACTCTAGCGCTTCCATGAAATCCTTGAGAACGTCATAACACAGTTGATCACGAACAACTGTTATCCATAGCATAATCAGATTCAACAACAACTGGATATTCCCGGATCCTGCCAGGCCAATAATCAGTGCACAAACTGAATTTGGCAACATGGACTCGGTTACATCAGGTGGTCGAGGCTTAACAGGCGCAGAAAAGTCATTGATGGAAAAATCTTTTTCTTGTGTGATGCCATGTTGAATGTCAATTGTTATATAACTTGCCATGTCTTCATATTGTGATGCCATGTTGCTTGAATACCCGTTGTGCGATTCCAACTTGGATTCAGACGGGTAATGGCCGAACCGCAATTTGCTGGACTTTGCGTCCGATGTGGAGGAAAAAAGTTTACGTTGGTGAATACTTCCGGTTCCCAATTCTCTAGGTTCATCGGATCAAATTCTAAAATAAACTTGACGGAGGTGATATCGCTGTTGCTTTAATGAATTTAAGTGGGGTACCGTCGAATAAATATCCTGGCGAAAAGCATATTCCTGGATACAACCACTGCGGGCTAATGACACGGTTGTCTATATAACTGGACTCCAAAAACCCACCAAAGCCCGGAGAAGAATCTGTAAACCGCATCGATGCAGCATATTACCAACATGATATCACACATAAAACATGAAGTGATGTCCGTGCACGTGAACACACCAGTATGGATCTTATCCGTGAATTATTGTTATGTTGTTCGTCCTTCGAGTTCGGCATCACTATCTTGTTTGTGCGAGTACGTGAGTGGCTGATTAATGTGTGCTCTGAACTGTCTCTGACACACTTGACAGAACATGCTGCTTGGGTTTGGATCTCGGCAATTCTTCGTTCAAAGTCTTTATGGACGAGATTCCCGCCACGTGGAGTAATTATGTGTGAGATCTTTCTTAGTCTCAGGGTCAAGTGTTGAAGTTATTTCAGGGATGACTTGAGGGAATCATTGAAGCGTTTCTTCTGACCACCTTGAGATCGCTTTCCCTCCTTCAGTTCGCCACAGAAGATCTTCTTTGATAGTCCTTCTTCCGAAATTCTGGTGATGTCTCCTGCACGTCTCAACTGTGATTTCATCAGCAGTGTGGATATTTGGAATGCTTGCCGGTGTGATAACCTGAGTATCTTGAACCCTGTCCTGCCATCTTATCATCGTCAGTTTCCTCGGGCAACCCACGTGCACATTCCAGGTTTTCCAAGCATACAACAGGGTGGGCAACACAATCACTTTGTAGACGTTATATTTTGTTTGTAGACTGATCCATCTGCGCTCCCATACATTTGCACATAGTCTGCCAAAAGCCAAACATGCTTTAGCAATTCTGGCGCTGGTTTCAACATCGATGCAGATGCAGACTACACATGAGATTATACTGCCAAGATAGGTAGGTCAACTTGTTTACTGCCACGAGGGTTTGACCAATTGCTGTGATTGTAGTCTCTGCGTAAGGCAGTCCTGCTGAAAGTTGGTGCATCGTCTGTCTTATTAATACTGATTGTGAGACCGACATTGTTACAAACTCAGCATAAATGTATCTGAAGGGCACAATGAAGTTAAGCCCTTCCTTCTTCACTAAGATGAGAAAAGATATTTGTCCGTACGAATATGTGGATTTAACGACTTAATGTAACTGAACTACCACAAATGGATAATTTGTACTGAAAGCTAACTGAATCAAGAATTTACGAATAGGATTATCGATACCGTCACTGTGCGGGACTAGGTAATCAACTTAAAAAACAAACATTTTTGTGTTGTTGTAACTAGTAGGTTTTTTTCTGTATTTGGTGATCATATTGTTTTCCTTGCACCATACTTTAAGTCTGTTAAGAGCATCTTCTAAATTATTTTCGAGTACAGTTTTTGTTTTACCTGACTCAGATAGTGTAGTATCATGAACTTAGAGGTCAGTGGAAGAAGTGGAATTTTTTATTCTTAAGAGGTAAGTTGTTGATAAATAGAATGAATGACAGAAGTCCGAGAATCGAGCCCTGCGGTACTTCACTTTTTCTTTCAGAAAGTTGACCATTTAAAGATACTTTTTGTACTCTATCAGTTGAGTAAGAAGTAAGTCAGTTTAGGGAATTTTGATTGCATTGATAGATTTTTCAGTTTATCAAGCAAAATTTCATGGTCTACATGATCAAAAGCTCTACGAAAATCAGCCATAATGGTGGCTACTAGTTCTCCTTTATCTAATGCTTTCAGCCATTTATTAATCATAGATATAAATGCAGTTTCACACGAGTGATTCTGTCGAAAGCCAGATTGATTATCATGAATAAGATCACCAGTGACATAATTTATTTCATAATTGATATCTCAAATGGATGAAATCTTAAGACGGTTGAACAGTTCTAGTAATATAAATACCACCTGCTTTTCAGTACTTTGGCATCATTTTCACAGTTGAAGTTTTCAATACAGGGTGATATTTTATAATGTTGGTGTTCACAGATGCTTATGCATATGTTCCAGGCTTGATACTTTGATTTTAGAATCACTTCATTCTGTGGTGTCAAGCAAAATTTATAACATCGTGTTGTGTATACTGTATATATTGTACATACAAGTTAGAAGGCCTCAAGGCAGATTAGTTCTGTAACTAGTTCAAATAAAGTCTTCGTTATTATTATTGTTAACCCAAGACTGAGTTTTGTAAACTACTGAAATGAATTCAAGCGTTCGTTAGACAAAGATCGTGCACTTACTCATTGGGCCTTTTCATGGTACTCCACAGCAGTGAGTGTGAATGTGTTCGGGAATCTAGAAACTATCCTTCACGACACCGTAAATAGTTAACAACAAACAACATGACGGCGTACATTGAACATAGCATGATACCAAAGTTGCTCAAATGAGATACCATTCTGTGGTAATAAATTTATTTCTGAATAGTATCATTTCATTAAAATACTTAAATGGACGAATCTGTCTGAATTTGAGAAATTTTGTAATTATCACTCGGAGAGCTATTCAACAAAACCATGTCAATCGTTTTGATCGTATGAGCGATTTAGAACAGAAGTGAGAAATTGAATGTTAGTCTATGCTGAATACTTGTTAAAACGATCTATTTTACATTATCACTAAAACTGCTTACATGAAGTTAAGCTTTTTGGAAATATATATATGGACAGAACCAGTTACCGAAGGTTTTGTATCCAGTAGCTGATGGAACCACAGGAGTCTAACGTTGTATCAACAAAGTACAACGAAATCTTAGACAATACAAAGTCACCTTATCTGTACCATAAATATTTACTATGATATTTATAGTATAGATAAGGTGATTTCGCTTTGTCAAAGATTTCGTCGTACTTTGTTGATAAAAATTTCAGACACCTGTAAAGTGTAATGCAATCACATACAAATGTGTTACGATTTTTAAGAGCATAACTGACATTAAAGCAAACTAAGATTAAATTCTGGTTTATCGCTGTGGATCATTCAAACAAATTATTTAGATATCAATGAAAAGAATGCATATTTGGTACTGCAAGCTGCTGAAAATTGAATTCCAAAAATGTATTTGCTGAATTAAAAGTCATACAAGTCATGTAGGCATTCAGCACCAGCTATTTCAGTAATGGGTGTAAATTTTTAGAATTTGAAGCTACATAACTTTAAATGGCAATTATTTACTTTATTTTGATCCTCATACATCCATATTCCTTAGGAAGGTCTTTATGTACACGTACAGAGAAGTACATACAGCAAAATCAGTACTAAAGCATGTGGCCATTTTTTGCATGAGATCGACCTAAAGGTGTTATCAGATACAATCTGGAATGAATGTTGTGTGCTGTGATGTCACAATGAAAGTTACGAATGTTTATAAATATATTTTTACTACCCTATATTGTAATGGTGTGACTCGAGGTGCAGTCTTCTTGGCCATGTTTAATACCTGGCCACCAATGTAAAAATCCATATCAATCAATAATTTTCATTTTGAAATTTCTTTAGGACAGTTAAGGTGCAGAGCATTTAATCATTAGAAATGAATAGACTGGTTAGAAAAAATTGGTATTAAATTTTAAAACAACAATTTATATATAATGTAAGATGAGTAAATGCGGATACATGACCGGAATGACATTTACTTTAAAAAATGTAGCATTATATCTTTTTAAAATTGGCATATTTCTGTGTTTCTCAACCATAACACATACATGGGGTCTATTACAGAACAAAATTTTAGAGGAAATTTCACCTTCCATTTGGGAAAAGAGGGATTTTCAGAAAGGGGGGGAATTTAATGAATAAAGGTAGGATTTGTAATTATTTTGGACTATTTTATGATTATTGTGCATTTGGTTTATTTATTCTCAGTATTTTGAAATTAGTGCATCCAAAAATAGATACAGTATATGGCATAGGTGAAATTTTGTCTTTAATAAATTTATTCCAAATAAAATATGGATTATATTGTCAGACATATAGGATACAATTATGGGTAATACTAGGTGGTTTCAGCATATGAAAATACTGTTCACTTAACATTTCAGAATTCAAAATATGATAGTCCAATGCCTAGGGCCTTCTAAATCTATATTAGGGTCTCTCCCATACATAATCTAAGTGTGTTGCCCATTGAGCTTATCAGAACAAAGTGTTATCAAATTTGCCTGAAAGAAACCAAGAGCTTACCAACAAAATGCAACATTTCTATCAAAGTTCTGGAATGACACTGATAAACTGTTAATATTCAACCCTTCATGCTGAGGCTTCATTTGTATATCCCTCCATTTTGTGAAGATCAACTGCTTAATTTTTTCAAAAAGCTATAAATTTTGTGTGCAAAGTGAAGTACATAACATAAATAGGGAACAGTATTGTTTCCGTTCTCCGTATTTCATTGGTTACCAATTTAGCTGTCACATGTCCTGCATAAATAGTAATGAGTTGTCCTTTGCTCACACTGACTTGGTAATGCGTAACTGGTTCAATACAGAGCAGTACCTAGGTCATTTTTTGGTACTTAAGATAAGCTGGTGGATTAGTACTTATAAATGGCCCCAGTACAGTGTAGTTTTTAATCTTAAGGAACTGAGATAATTACATTATATTTTGACATAATTACATTGTATTTTAATCCATTGAGTTCAAAGATTTGGTAGATGTTGATTCTATTGATTATTGATAATAATAGATTTTCTATTGTTTTCTCTAATTGTGATATGTGAGCAAAAAAAACCTTAAAGCCACAGTTTTTATTGATTGATTTAAAAACTTAAAGCCACTATTTTTATTAATTGATTTAAAAATTTAAGGCCACTGTTTTTATTGATTGATTTAAAAAGTTAAAGCCACAGTTTTTTATTCATTGATTTAAAAATTTAAGGCTACTGTTTTTATTGATTGATTTAAAAACTTAAAGCCACTGTTTTTATCGATTGATTTAAAAGCTTAAAGCCACTTTTTATGTTGATTGATTTAAAAATTTAAGGCCACTGTTTTTATTGATTGATTTAAAAGAGAGCAATACTTTTCCAATTTTATTCCTGTTTTCAACTTCCATTGAGAAACATGGAGATTTGTGCAGGATTAAAAAAATGAAAGTACTCCAATGCCCCCAAATACTCTTCCATACAAATCATGATGAAATACACAGACTTTGCAGACTCAGATGGAAGCTGAAGACATAGAGATTGCAAAAGTAAAGATGTATGCCACAATTATTTGGAATTCTACACATGAACATGTGGATTTTGAGTCAGGCAAGTGATTTTTAAAAGTCATTTGCCTAGAGCGTATAATTTGCCCCATATGAAGCTGATGAACACAGGTACCAGCTCAGGGCATTATATAATCATCCACTGCCTTGCATTTTATGTGTCAAGATGATCTAATGAGATGTGATTAATTCGAACATATTCTCACTGACCTGATTTGTTTTATTCCAAAAGACAAGCTTTTGAAATACCAGCTGGAATGGTCAGACATTTACATAATTGTCTGTAGGGTAACATTCAGTGGATTCCAAGTAGGACAACTTTATTTCTTTATTAGAATGAACAGTGTGTACAGGTTCTGGAATTATACACACATGTACAGGAAACTATTGAGTGATTAGCCAAAAATATAGAAGAGAAACAAAGAGATAAATACATATTAATACTTTTGTAAAGTTCTTATGAAAAATGCTGCCATTATAATTTGTTATAAGTATGTATTTCTTAAAATACCTAAGTTTTCAGTTTTTCCTAGGACAGTACAGTAGTGTTTATATACATTATTAAATAAGTGTGCAGCACTGTGGCCTTTAATTTCAAACCATGAGAAAATCATTCTGATATAGATGATGCAAAAAATTTCTTTATATTGTCTACAGCAGGAGTATCAAACTCAAACCAGCATGAGGGATGCATGAGGGTATTTTCGATGGCCCAAGGGCCACACCACCTTTTTTATCTCTCATGACACCTTGTGACGCCAATCATTTTATGGGGCCAAAGGATATGGCTTGGTGGGCTGCATGTGGCCCACAGTCTGCATTTTTTGAGACACCTGGTCTACAGGAAAGACATTATTTATTAATATAATTCAGTAATGGTATATTTGCCAATGAAAATTATGTTTTATTTCCCCCTCTATTCCCTTCAAACCCTCTCACAAGAATCTCCCTTTTTTGTAATTTCTCTCCTTTTTCTGTCCTTAGTTTGAGTCCTAATCATATGACTGGCATCAGTGAAGCTTATGGAAGCATTAGGAAACACAGCTCCATGTCCCAACCAGGGTTCAGTATTAGAACCTGGGGCACCAGTAGCTTTTTGTCTAACAACTAGGCCATGTACCATCTTCCAAGGTGTAAATTAGATTTCCTTAATCAAATTCAATGCATAAAATTTACATAAAAAATTGCAACTTAAATAAAAACAGTGTATACTTAAATATACTTAAATAAATGTTCCTCTAGGGATTATTTATTTGCAACTTTTTTCCCATATGAAGATTTAAAAAGTTACTTGCCCAACTCAAAATGGCAATTGAAACTTTCTGGTGGTTAAGTAAATCTTCCTTAACCTTGCCTGTTATGGCTGACCATTGTTTATTTTTAATGAAAATGATGTTTTTTTTCACAAATATTACTGACTTTGTTCATTCAAAACTTTTGGCTTGGAGTTTGTTTTTCATTTGTTATGATCAAGTTCATACAAGTTCTTTGTTGTCACTCTTCCGTACTAATAAGTGCTTACCAGAGGATGATCAGACTGGTCTCATTATGTAATTACTTACAACTGGTGTTAGGAGGGTAACAGGATAACTTCCAGAAAACAACCATTTAAAAATTTAAGTAATTAAAATTGTCAACTTTTATATCTGATTAATATCTGACTGAGTTTTTTGGGGTATGGCATGGCAAATATATTTTTAGAAGATATTTCAACTCCTGCCATACAGTGAATAAAATTTATCCCCAAAGAAAAGTTTAACTTTAAGCAAAATAATTAAAGCTAAACCTTGAAGTTTAACTTTAAGCAAATTAAACATGGCCTAGTGGTTAGAGCATTAGCCTTGGATGAAGGAGGTTGTGGGTTCGAACCCCAGCTGAGTCATACCAAAGACTTCTAAAAATGGTACTAGCAGCTGCCTTGCTTGGTGCTCAGCATTAAGAGGTTAGTGTTAGGACTGGTCAGCCTGGTATCAGGATAATGTGACTGGGTGGGACATCATGCCAGATGTCGGGGGCGTGATGAACCACTGATAGACATCACTATAAACTGCAACACTGCAACATCACAGCGATATGACTGAAATATTGTTAAAGCTGCATTAAAAATCCAACACACACACACACACAGCAAATAATTGCATTTTTCTTTTTACAAATGTTTTCTCTTTAGACAGTATAGACATTGTCTTTATTTAGTATGCTTGAATATTGTACTTATTTATTAATTTAGATTTCAAATGTTTTATCTTAGATAATAGTTCAGCTACTCTTTGTTTTACAGACCAGTGTTAAAACTGATGTCTCTGTGGGACAGGTTTATTCAATAGAATCACTCTAGTCTCTTTGTAAATATCAACAATCATGGGGTATCGATTCCTTGAGGAGCTGTGCCTGACTGTTCAGTTTGAATTGGATAGGACAGAATTTACCATCGATGCACCTTGGATTATTGGAGCCTTTTTCTTGGGTCTAATTATTTCAGGAGTGATCACAGCTATATGTATTATCTTGTGTTTCAAAGATGCTGAGAGGAAAAAGGTAAAATTGCACACATGAAGATAGTCTACTCTCTTGCAACAAAATGTATATGATCACATAGGTCTGTGGTGATTGGAATACAGTTATTATTTTTGGTGCAAGTTTGTCTAAAAATTGATTGTGTGTTATTTCAAGCCCTGATATATATGTACAGCCTTATTGAATATCAACCATTCTTTCCTTCTGAGTTCTAGGCAATAGTATTTGAGTGATTTTTATACCAACTACCCTTGGGGAGAGGGGATTAACTATATACATAGGTACATTAGTTGTACAGTTTAAGTTTTTGCATTTAGCTCTAAATTTGTGTACACTGTAACAATATTGTTATACCTGGAGTAATGAAACTTCACAAGAGAATGCATCTTGAGTACTACACTCATAATAAAAGTAAGTCATCATGACCCATATTTCACGCTTTACTGAATTTTGTTAAATTTGTGCTTTTTTTCAGTTTATTTCTTAAGCTCTATTTGTGTTAGATTCATCGAACTTGATAACTGTGTGCGTCTCTGTTAGTACCACATCCTTATTAAAAAAAATCAATTTCAGTTATTACTGGTTTAGGTTCAGCTTTTCATTTTCTTGTTGATTTCTCCATTTTATCTTAGTACTACACCCCTACAAAAAAGTCACTGTAACCTAGATTTCACATTTTCATTAACCTTGGTGAGGGTGTTAATTTTGATGCAGTAATAGGTCATTATGGCTCATACTTTGTACTTCACTGACATGGTTTAGATTTTGTGTTACTACCACACCTTTACAACAAATGAACTAATCATGACCTATATTTCATCTTTTGCTAGCTTTACTTAATTCTTTTTATTAAACTCATGACTACACAAGATTTTAGCATGCATCATTTGCACTATCCTACCTAGAATCAAGAAACTTGGTTAGTGTCTGCATTTTAATAAGATCTACCTCCTTATTGCATGAAGATGTACTGATGACTGATATGGCATACTCAATGAGATTTTTTAAATTTAAAAAAAAATTCATTTATTAGGTGCTGTTTTGTTCCACTCATGAAATTTGATAATTGGATGCATCTCAGTTTGTACTATACCCATGTAATCAAAGGTCAGTGTGACCTACATTGCAAGCTCTACTAATAGGAGTTTAGTATTTATATTTATGACCACACAGACAGTGTCTTTCCAGGATGCACAAATGAACCCCAATTTAATAAATCCCCCACTTAATCAGTGAACTAGTGTGTGACTACTGTGCAGTCTTCCATAAGTATAATGAAACCTGTAACATTCAGTAATAAAGCTCATATGATAATATAAGCTCTTTGTGGATCAGCTGCCTTAATCAAGTACTAATTATGTGACTTTTATATGCCTGGCATGTGACAGAGCATGCTACATGTATGTTATGTTTTCTGTCCATCCATCTGTATGTTTCCAATTTTGTTTCTGCACATTAACTTGAGTTGTCAACCATTTAAAGTTACCAAACTCTATCAATGGCTTGCATTTGGGGTAAGGAAGAATCATATTGATTTTTGGGTCAAAAGCTCAAAGGTCAAGGTCATCCAATTTAAAAAGAAATATTTCTCCATCATCTAAGGTTCCCAAACTTTGTGGATAGCCTGCACTTTGGGTAACGAAGAAGCCTGTTTTTTTTTAAATGTCAAAATGTTAATAGGTCACTGTGACTGAAAGAGGAAAAAATTGTTTCTGCACAAGAACATTAGATCTACATCACTGGCTTAAACCAAACTCTGTGGCTGTCTTTCACTTGGGGTAAGGAAAAGGCCTATTTATTTTGCTGTAAAATGGTATTAGGCCAAGGTCAGTGTGATGGAAAGAAGAAAAGTGGTTTCTGCATAGAAAATTTCAGTTATCTAGGTACACAGAGCAGTATTAAACATAGACCTTGATGAATAATGTTTCATTCATGGCACTCTTGTTGCAATTCAGCAAAGAAACACTTTCATTGATTATCTAGTTATTAAAATGTAATGATAATGAAGATAACTATTTGTCTTTATTCTTTAATGTTATTGGTCACACACACACACACACACACACACACACACACACACACACACACACACACACACACACACACACACACACACACTCACTATAAGGGGTCTTTTCACTGATACTATTCTCATATAAAAACTTCTGCCTTACAAAAATTTAAAATCCATCCTTATGAAAATGACAGTGTGAGGTGGAGGTATGGTAGGGAATTCCCACTCATTGTGAAAATCCTGGCAAAATTACTGCATAGATTCTTTCATGCTATATACATCCTATCCTGCACAGAAGGTTCTTTCTGACAAATGCAGTTGGAAGTAGGAATACAAAGACATGTTTCTTTCCATATTAATGACTGTACATTATATGCTATGATAGGTTAAGGTCAACAGGTTAACTTGAATTTGTACAGGTGAATAAATATAAGAATCAGATGAGTTGGTGCCTAATGAAAAACATAACGCAAATCTACATTTATCTTTTCTTTAAACAGATTTGAAGAAATGTGACTTTTTTTAAATAAAAAAAACATCGTACAAAAACAACATTAATCTATGACTTTATCAACTAATTATAGTACCTCTACTTTGATATCATAGAAAAGAATATTCTGTTTTGTTTTTTATGCAGTGCCATAGAAAGTAGGTAGGTAATTATTGGAGTTGGTGCATAGATAGGTGGGTAGGTGGTTTAATGGTATGTCAGCACAATACTGGCTATATGGCAGATATTACAAGTTGATACTTTGAACTTTAGATTAAAAGTTAAAATGAAACAGATTTTGTTGTGTGTGAAAAAAAAACATGAATTAGAAAAGGGGTCAATATGCCAAGATACTTTGCTATGAACTTTGTGTATGATAATCACTATTTACAGTGCTGCTGGAGACTTCTAAAAGTTTCACAGAGGTGAACTATGTAATCATTAATTTCACATTGTGTGAATTTATCTGTTAATTAATTGTTTCAGAAGTCTTATTTTAGAAAGGGTGCTTTAGCATCAGATGGAATTAAAATTGAGCCATAGATTTGAAAAATAATATTGAAGTACATTATGATTAACTCTAGGAAAATGAATTGCTGTGTGAATATTGATCAACATAAAATATTGGTCTGAATTCTGTAAATGTTAGTGTTCCAGTTAAGCATTTTCTTTTTGGTACAAGGCATATTACCTTAGCTGTGCCACACATTCACTAATGAAACCTGCTCCATTATTTTTCCAGGAAGCTTGTCCACCATGCTGTAAGTGTTTTAACAAGGTAAGTTAGCCCCCTTATGTTCTTAGCACATACAGTGGATTCATTTACTGGCATTATCATAGGTATCTTGTGTTGTGGTTGTGCCAAAAAGAATGTTTTCCTTGTGAAACCTGTCAATAAAGGACAGGGAAAACTTGACCTTTTTAGACACATGTCCTTTAAAATGATGGAAGTATTAGATACACCTTGACTTGATACACATACTTTAATCAAGGTTCTTTTGTCTCTGACAAAACCCCTTTCACTTGTATATTGAGATTTAATGATACAAATATATATTTAATACAATTTAAGTCTTAAAATTAAATGCATGCAATAATATGAACAGATGTTTAACAAAATCATCTGTAGTTGGTAAATCACAAATTTTATTTTGTGGCTATGCCATTTTTAACAATTACAAGTGTTCTTAGTCCATATTAGACATGTGTCCTTGATACACATATCAGAGGAGTTTTTGCTGTGGATTTCAGAGTGTTCTTGATAATACAGGACTCATAGAATCAGATTTTTCTTTGGAATTGCAGAATGTTTTTTGATATACAGGACACATATAATGCTATTTTTGTCCTGGGGATTCCAGATTGTTCTTGAGGACACATATAATAGAATTTTTCTTGGGGATTCCTGCAAGTGTCCTTGATATAGAAGTGTTGATTAAGATAGTCCTTATGTAGAATCATTGCTTACTACACAGCTAAGAGTGATTTGATCATTACATTATAATGGTATAATTATGGTATCACATTTTACCAGATGTAATAAAGAGCTAGAAATGCTAAAATGGATTTGATATAAAATTATATTGCAGTTACTTTTGTCTGTTATGAAATAATGAGGAGAAAATTCGTATACAGTGTAGATAATTTTAATAACAGTTCTTTTACAGAAGAATAACAGTCGACTGAAAGTATGCAAGACCTTTGGAAATCTTAAACAGTTTACAACCTGCCATATATTGGCCTTGTGGGTTTTATATTGTGGAATGTAGCCTTGAAATCAAGGAATAAAATGGAATCCACAGTTTATAAACTTCATCATCTTTTGTATACATCACTATAGTAAAACATGGCTGATAAACTTTTGACACATATAAGTCTGATGCATTATGCACAGGCTATCATATATTTTGTTTTCACAAACTACCATAATTTCAGGGATAGCACTAAACAGTTTCACCTATGGCCACTCTTTTCTTTTTGCTCTATAACTTTTAGTTTTGGAATCAGACTTTGTCTTCTTATGGATAATGATTAAAAACTGTCTGTTGTGCAACATTTGGGGAGGGGCAGAGTCATATCTTCATTGTTTTGGTCATGGGTTAGTATTAAGGCACTGTCTTCAAGTCAAGAGTCAGTATTTTAAAGTTTCCTTTGTGTTTTCCTTTCCATTTTGTTACAATGAAGCCATTTGAGATTAATGGATGAAACTAGCTATAGTTGTTGTGTGCCACATTGGGGGACCTGTCTTCAAGGTTAAGGTCACAGTCCAATGTTTTAGGTTTCAGTGGCATTGTCCCTTCCACTCTGTGAGTTATGAGCTTTCTAAGATAATTGAATGTATTTTGGTACACATGTATATTGTCACTAGAAGATGTGTTACGTTCTATATTTGGGATCCAGTCTTCAGAGTCATGGTCACATGTATATGTTTCATTGTTGTTCTTGTTCCTGCTTTATATCTTAAAAACAATTAGAGGTTTAGGGATGAGCCATTGTACACATATCTTTCTCAATTTGATTGCATCTTATTATGAGAATCAAGGTTTTATCTTGAACATTATGGTTGCTGATCAATTTCTTCACCTTTTCTGCATTTTTCCTCTAATGTCATGGAAGATCAAGACGTGAAACTTTGTTACATTCCATCTGTGCCTAGTAGCTCCACAACTTTGTCACAAAAAGGTCACAAGACATGAAACTTTGTTACATTCCATCTGTGTCTAGTAGCTCCACAGCTTTGTCACAAAAAGGTCACAGTCAGATTTCATCACTTTTGGTGATCTCATCACAGTAGGTAGGGACAAAACTTCACTGAATTTGATTGTCACTACCAAAAGATCCACAAATGCATACCTGATTTAAGAAAAGGTTTGGGACTGGGGATTGCAAGATTGGTTTAAAAGTTATGATTATATATCATTAACTGCCAGTAAGGTGCAGCTTGAGGAATGTTTTCACTGTTATGTATTGGTCAGCTTTTGATTAAACCTATAAAGCCTGTTCTATGAGAAGCATGTATTCCATTGATAAGTGTTCCCACAGTAGCTATTCCTTTGGAATAATAAGTCATTTCCTTACAATAACAAAATATATATATACACTCAACATTACAGGAAGTGGTATGTTTACATCACCTTTCCTTGTCAATATATTTACCTACATGTGTTATGACTAATATTTAACACCCATTTAATTTTATGTATACCATCAATGAAAAGAAATAATACTTTTCTTTACTATAATGCACCTTGTTATAACACAATTCTAGATATAACGTGACCTCAAGACTAGAATATTACTAATGTACACCAATATCGGTTAAAAGAAAAGAATCTTAAGCTTTGTGTTTTATCTTTATTTTCATATTAAAATACTGTCATTTAATACATTTTGATAACTCTCACTGTGCTATAGTTTGATTTATTATGCTATTCACAGAATATCATGGTTTGGTACATTATGTGGTTCTCAGTATTACAGTTCAATGTGTAATGCAGCTGGTGGTTATTGGTCCCAAATATCATGTTATAGTGAGGGAGAGAGGTAGTTATGTATTGTACAAAAAGTACTCACAGGAGTGTTGCATTTTCGTTTTTTAAAAAAGGCTAAAAATACTAGCTCACCAAGTACTGGTAGATCTGGTTATAGAACTATGGGTTAAACAGCTTGCATTTTTCTTTGTTTTAATGGAACTAAAAGGTATATCATTGCCGTACACCAGCTAATTTAGTGTTATTGTAATATTGGTATAGAAAAAAGTGATATTTCTTCTGTTTGTAAATAATTTACACAAGCATTTTTTTTTTGATATTTCAGCGACATGATGAGGAGGTCGCCACGTTGGTTTCCAGTGGAGCAGACAACATCACAACAGCAACCTACCTAGAAATTGGCGGTGTAAGTTGCTTTAGTAAATGCATAGCATAAATCGTAATATAGTGCCAATACATTTTAACAAATTTACTATATGTATTTGCTCATGAGTCGGATTGAACCACAAATGGCATAGACCCAGATCTGCTGATATTCAGTGTGTCAGCAGAGCTAGGCCTGTGCAGTTTGTTAGGACTAATCATTAAAACAATGTAGCCCCAGATCTGCCAGTGCCTTATGCAACAGCAGATGAAGGTCTATATTCTTTGCAGTTGGACCCGACTTATATGCAAGTTTATTCAGTAGACATTTTCAGAACATTACATTTTGAGAAATTAAATATCATTTACTGTGATTTCACTATTATTTGTGATGTGACACTTTCATGAATTTCTTGAATTTAAAGCCCCCACACAGTTTAAAGTCCCCACACAATTTAAAGTCCCCACACAGAATGTTCTGCCTTATAAAACAATAGAAGCCAGGGGAATAGCTGTGAATTTCAGTATCCACAAAAAATTATTTTCCACATAATGTTGTAGCAAATTCACTTTCTCTTTTTTTATCTAACCAAATACTGTACTCCTGAAAATTAACGATGTAAAGAAATGAAGCATTTATTAACTCTTTGACATAGTTTGAACTCCATAACAAACCCAACATTCATAATCAAGAAGTTTAATTACCGGTAACTGCAGAAAAGCCATAATATTTTTTTGAAAAAACATGCAAATTGTGCCACACAATTTTTTTTGTATAATCAATAAAATATCACTTAGATATAATGTATACCAAGTATTTTGCATTCTGCGAATTTAAGCATATTTGGCAGATTTAGAAAACTTGCCATGACCAAATTTCTAAACACCATTTTGTATTCTGAAAATTAACAACATAGTTTATTCCATTAGTAGAATTCCAGATTTTCAGTTAAATTACAGTCAGATAGATTTGATTTTAGCATGCAGGAAATAATTAAAGAAGAATTTAATGCAAATATTTTGGAATACATATAGTTAGAGGGTCACCATCAGTTCCTCCATGGAGCTGGTTATTTTCACAAGATTTATATTTTGTTTTAAAAATTGGTATTTATTATATATTTAAGTGTGAAATATAGAAATTTATTGGCAAAATAATTTTCTATTTGTTTTTCATTCATATATTTTCACATATGAAAATATAAGATTTCCCATCATGCCATGTAATGCTTGATTGTGTGTGTCTACAGAAGTTATACCTGCAGTAACAAAAATGAACACTTTGTGAGCTAGAACAAATAAATAGAAACTGCATGACATTTCAGACTTGGAAATTAATTTTTGCTGAAGAATTTTGACTTGTTGCCCTTTGCGTCTCTGTGAAGGTGTTTCCCCTTTTCCGACAACAGTGATAAACCCACTGAAATGCATTGCTGAATGAAACTTGCTTTGTGGTCAGATATAATCAAATAGTTTACACAATGTCAAAAATGTAATTTACTGCAACACATTAGGTCATGCCAATCCTACCACTCTTTACGTCATTGATATTTATATGCTCTGTCTATGAAACAGGGATGCATTTACAAATAGAGAGGTAGGGTACTGAAGAGTGAGTTTAATCTTTTGAGCTTCGATTCTGGATCAAGTTTGGTATATAATAAAAAGAAAATTGTCTTTTCCTCCGTAAATACTGGATATGTTCCATCTTGTGGTATCAAGCTCAAGATATTTTAACTTGTGGCTCTGCCACTTGCTTAAATATCTTGTATTTTGTTTTTTTTTAACTAAATGATGAAGTATATCTGTTGTTAATGTAGGAAGGGAAAATATCCTCTATTTATTCATAAATATGTGCAATATTATTGTTTGTTGCATAGACAAAATTTACCTTGAAATAGGTGTGAAATTTTTGTTTGCTGTTTTAAAAATTCCTAAACGGAGTTAAGAATTAGTAGCAGTTGAGCAGTGGCCCATTCCAACCAGCAACTGATGAGGACAATCTACTTTTTGGGCTCAAATTGGTGAAATATTATGGCTATTAAAATATCACAAGTCTTTATAATATGTACATGAAAAGTGCATATGTCTGATTCACAAACCTCCTGTTTTGCTTTTTTCATGTGATCTCATTAAAATTGTATAAAGGAAAATTCATCTCAGCAGCACTCTTTTTCTCAGTGAACTGAGTATGAGGAATCTTGCATCTTTAATATGATTTAGGAGTAAATGTGATGAACTTGATTTAGGAGTAAATATAATGAATTTGATTTAGGAGTAGATGTGATGAATTTGATTTAGGAGTAAATGTGATGAATTTGCTTTAGCAGTACATGTGATGAATTTGATTTAGGAGTAAATATGATGAATTTGATTTAGGAGTAGATGTGATGAATTTGATTTAGGAGTAAATGTGATGAATTTGCTTTAGCAGTACATGTGATGAATTTGATTTAGGAGTAAATGTGATGAATTTGATTTAGGAGTAAATGTGATGAATTTGATTTAGGAGTAATGTGATGAATTTGATTTAGGAGTAAATGTGATGAATTTGATTTAGGAGTAGATGTGATGAATTTGATTTAGGAGTAAATGTGATGAATTGATTTAGGAGTAAATGTGATGAATTTGATTTAGGAGTAGATGTGATGAATTTGATTTAGGAGTAAATGTGATGAATTTGATTTAGGAGTAAATGTGATGAATTTGATTTAGGAGTAAATGTGATGAATTTGATTTAGGAGTAAATGTGATGAATTTGATTTAGGAGTAAATGTGATGAATTTGATTTAGGAGTAAATGTGATGAATTTGATTTAGGAGTAAATGTGATGAATTTGATTTAGGAATAAATGTGATGAACTTGATTTAGGAGTAAATGTGATGAACTTGATTTAGGAATAAATGTGATGAATGATGAATTTGATTTAGGAGTAGATGTGATGAATTTGATTTAGGAGTAAATGTGATGAACTTGATTTAGGAGTAAATGTGATGAATTTGATTTAGGAGTAAATGTGATGAATTTGATTTAGGAGTAAATGTGATGAATTTGATTTAGGAGTAAATGTGATGAATTTGATTTAGGAGTAGAATGTGATGAATTTGATTTAGGAGTAAATGTGATGAATTTGATTTAGGAGTAAATGTGATGAATTTGATTTAGGAATAAATGTGATGAACTTGATTGAGGAGTAGATGTGATGAATTTGATTTAGGAGTAAATGTGATGAACTTGATTGAGGAGTAGATGTGATGAATTTGATCTAGGAGTAAATGTGATGAATTTGAATGAGGAATAAATGTGATGAATTTGATTGAGGAATAAATGTGGTGAATTTGAATGAGGAATGAATGTGGTGAGTTTGAATGAGGAATAAATGTGAATTTGAATGAGGAATAAATGTGAATTTGAATGAGGAATAAATGTGGTGAATTAATTTGATTAAGGAATAAATATGGTGAATTTCATTTTAGGAATAATTGGGTGAATTTGATTTAGGAACAAACATGGATTTGATTCAGGCATAAATGTGATGAATTTGATTAAGGAATAAACTTGATTAATTTGATTGAGGAATAAATGTGGTGAATTTGATTTAGGAAAAATTGGGTGAATTTGATTTAGGAATAAACATGGATTTGATTGAGGAATAAATGTGATGAATTTGATTTAGGAATAATTGGGTGAATTTGTTTTAGGAATAAACATAGATTTGATTGATCATAAATGTGGTCAATTTCATTAAGGAATAAACATAGATTTGATTTAGGCATAAATGTGGTTAATTTGTTTGCCATGCCACAACAATAGTAGGGTATATTGTGTTACCCTTGTCCATCAAGCCAGCCATCTGTCTGTCTGTCAGTTGGATACATCTTGTTTCATGAACGCATTTCTGGGTAATGCTCATTTGGTTATAAATTGTATGGACATATTTTGGCAGTGTTCTGCTTACTTCATTTGTGTGTTATGGTCTAGCACAACAAAATGTACAATAATCAGTAACAAAATGTCATTGAATTGTTTTTACATTATGTAAAATCATCTTTTCTTGAAACAGTTAAATACACCAACCTAGGTTTTTTACTTCAAGGCCACATAGGTTTTTTAACTCCTATATAATTCTGCTATACCTGGAATCTTGAAATTTAAAGAGAGGAAGCATCTTGATGAGTACTTGACCTGCATCTTAAAAGTAGGTCACTTTGATCCATATTGTATGCTTCACTTACTTGGATTAAATTGTGTGTTGTTGCTGTTAATTGAATAATTAAATTAGATGATTGTAGAGCTCTTAGTACCTCATCCCTACAAAAAAGGTCACTTATTTTAATTTCTTAGGTGCAGTTTTAGTATTTAACTCTTTGCCATGTTTTTTGCATGCTGTGTACATACTATCTGACCTAGAATCATGAAATATGGTGAGGGATGCATTTTGATGAGTACTTCTTAAGTTTAGTAGTAGGTCATTATAGTCCATACTTTATGCTTCACTAACTTGGGTTAAAGTTGTTGTTGTTCATTTCTTAGGCACTGTTCATGCTAGAATCATGAAATTGATGATGATATGCATCTCTGATACTACAAAACCCTGCACCAAATGAAGCTTATTGTAACCTGTATTTAAATTTTTACTGGCTTTTGCTAAGTTTTGTGTTGGCTCATGGCCATGTGAGGTTTTGATGTGGTACAGTATATGCATACTATCTACCTAGACTTACGGAATATGACTAATGTCTGCATTTTGACGACTTTTACATCGTACATTGTAAGAAGAGGTCTCTGTGACCTATATTTCATGTTTCAAGTGACTTTCTTGAAATTTTTGCAGTCATGAAACTTGTTAATTGGATGCATATCTGTTAGTAATACACCCTTAAAATCCTACATTTTATAATCTGCTATCAGGATTTAAGTATTCGTATTTATGACCACATAGTGTTTTCTGCTTAGTACACAAACCTACCTCAAATTTAATGAATTGCTCTGAAATGAGTAAGTGTATGAGTGTTGCAGTTAGTATAACAAAACTAGTAAAATTCATTAATATTAATAAAACTTAATCTGATCATGTAAGTGCTTTACTTCTAAATCAGCTGCCATAATCAAGTGCTATGTAAGTAATTCTTTATACACGTCTCAAGGCTGGGCATATTACATGTATGTTACGATCTTATCTGTCTGTTACCAGTTTAGTTTCTGCATATTAACTCAAGCTGTCCACCATCTCTAGTTACCAGATTTTGTATTTAGCATGGTATAAGACAGAACTCTATTGATTTGGGGGTCAAAAGATGATGATAAATGTGACTGAAAGAAGAAAAGTGGTTCTTCACAGAAAATTTCACTTATCTACTTCAAGGACTGTCAGACATGGGACTGGGTGTATACTGTGCCATTTACAGTACTCTTGTTGCATTTAAGAATGGACATATTTTCAGTTATTAAATACATTTCACCAGTAGCACTTAGCAAGGTTGAACAATGGCAGATATGCAGTTTTTCATGGTTGGTGAAAATTTCTCTGCTGGTATATACAGTTCTAATGCATATGATATAGTGTCAATGCATAATATAAATTACTGCAACTGTGCCAATAATTAGTGTCAATGCATAATACAAATTACTGCAACTGTGCCAATAATTATTGTCAGTGCATAATGCAAATTACTGCAAATGTGCCAATAATTATAGTGTCAATGCATAATGCAAATTACTTCAAATATGCCAATAATTTTAGTGTCAATGCATAATGCAAATTACTGCAAATGTGCAAATAATTATAGTGTCAGTGCATAATGCAAATTACTTCAAATATGCCAATAATTTTAGCGTCAATGCATAATGCAAATTACTGCAAATGTGCCAATAATTATAGTGTCAATGCATAATGCAAATTACTGCAAATGTGCCAATAATTAAGTGCCATGCATAATGCATATTACTGCAAATATGCCAATAATTATAGTGTCAATGCATAATGCATATTACTGTAGATGTGCCAATAATTATAGTGTCAGTGCATAATGCAAATTACTGCAAATGTGCCAATAATTAAGTGCCATGCATAATGCATATTACTGCAAATGTGCCAACAATTATAGTGTCAATGCATAATGCAAATTACTTCAAATATGCCAATAATTTTAGTGTCAATGCATAATGCAAATTACTGCAAATGTGCAAATAATTATAGTGTCAATGCATAATGCAAATTACTGCAGATGTGCCAATAATTAAGTGCCATGCATAATGCATATTACTGCAAATGTGCCAATAATTATAGTGTCAATGCTTAATGCATATTACTGTAGATGTGCCAATAATTATAGTGTCAGTCCATAATGCAAATTACTGCAAATGTGCCAATAATTAAGTGCCATGCATAATGCATATTACTGCAAATGTGCCAATAATTATAGTGTCAGTGCATAATGCAAATTACTTCAAATATGCCAATAATTAAGTGCCATGCATAATGCATATTACTGCAAATGTGCCAATAATTATAGTGTCAATGCATAATGCATATTACTGTAGATGTGCCAATAATTATAGTGTCAATGCATAATGCAAATTACTGCAAATATGCCAATAATTATAGTGTCAATGCATAATGCAAATTACTGTAGATGTGCCAATAATTATAGTGTCAATGCATAATGCAAATTACTGCAAATGTGCCAATAATTATAGTGTCAATGCATAATGCATATTACTGTAGATGTGCCAATAATTATAGTGTCAATGCATAATGCAAATTACTGCAAATATGCCAATAATTATAGTGTCAATGCATAATGCAAATTACTGTAGATGTGCCAATAATTATAGTGTCAATGCATAATGCAAATTACTGCAAATGTGCCAATAATTATAGTGTCAATGCATGATGCATTTTACTGCAAATGTGCCAATAATTATAGTGTCAATGCATAATGCAAATTACTGCAAATGTGCCAATAATTATAGTGTCAATGCATAATGCAAATTACTGCAAATGTGCCAATAATTATAGTCTCAATAACATGATGCAGAGCCTGAATTTAAAAAAGGAGCCAGTATTTCATTGTCAGGATCATTCTAGTTTGAAACTTATTTTCTGCATGATAATTAATGTTTGCTGTTCTACTGGAGACTACTAATATCTTTGTAGAGTGAACTCTGTAATCTTTAATTGCACATTGGTTTAAATTATTTGTTAATTAGTTCTTTCAGAAGTATTGTTGGGGAAAAAATGGTCCATCAGGAAATTTGAATTCAAATTGAACCTTAAATTTGAAACAAATAACATTACTGTAGGACATAATTAACTCCAGAAATATGACTGCAGACATGTTTCAAGGAATTGTTTTTAAATTATTCATCAATATAAAACATTGAACTCCTGAATGAAATGTACAAATTTTATTGATCCAATTAGGCATTTTTGTACCGTTAGATATCTGATACCTTTGGTACAAGGTGTGTTGATTTCACTGAGCCTTTGATTCACTATTGAAACTGACACCATTATTTTGCAGGAAACTTGTTCACCATGCTTTATATGTTTTGGTAAGGTAAGTTAATCCCATCATGTTGCTAGCATGTGCTGTGGATTCATTGATTGGTATTTTCCTAGGTTAAGTTAACCACCTTATGTTCTTTTCACATTCTGTGGACTCATCTACCAGCGTTTTCATGGGCTGAGTCTTACCTCCATATGTTCTTTGCACATACTCTGGATTCATTAAATGGTATTTCATGGGTTCAGTTAACCCTCCATGTTCTTAGCACATGCTGTGGATTCATTTATTGGTATTTTCATTGGCATGATTTGTTGTGATTGTGCAAGAAACATTTTTCAAGGAAAATGTGTCCTTTATAGGAAAGTGTCCTTTGTATGAAGAAAGTATTAGATGCACTTTGACTTTTGTGCATATATATTAACCAAGGTTTTACTGTTTCTGACAAAACTCCTTCCACCTATATATTGAGATTTAATGATGTAAATATGTAATTAATATTATTTAAGTACCCAGACTATATTTATGCCATAATATGAACAGGTCATTAATGAAATCATCTCTATATGATAATTCACAAATTTTATTTTGTGTGGCAATGCCATTTAAATGGTTAAAAACCTATACATTTGTAACAGATACAAGCATTCTCTATCCATATTAGACATGTGTTCTTTATACACTGGGTGCATTTATAATTTTTCCTTGGAATTCCCAAGTATCCTTGATACACAGATATAACAAGACTTCCTCCTGGGGATTCCATGGTGTTCTTGATAAATTGGACACATATAATAGGATTTTTCTCCTTGGAATTCTGTAGTGTCCTTGATAGACAGGACACATATAATTAAGATTTTTCCTAGGAATTCCTGAGTGTCTTTGATATACAGGAAACATACAATAGGATTTTCCCTGAGAATTTCATAGTGTGCTCAATATACAGGACATGTATAATAGGATTTTTCCTAGGGGTTTCCAGTATCCTTGATATACTGGACACATATAACAATTTTTCTGGAGATTCCAGAGTGTCTGCCATATATATGATTTTTCTGCTGAGTATTCCAGAGTGACCTTATATGTAGGACACACATAAAGGATTTTTTCCAGGGAATTTCAGAGGGTCCTTGACAAACAGGATAGGATTATTCCTGGAGATTCCTGAAAGTGTCCTTTATATGGAGATGTCCATTAAGGTAGTCCACTTCTGTTAACTGAAAAAGAACAATTCTTATACAATGTGGCTAATTTCAGTGACAGTTCTGGTAAAGAAAATAATAAAGTCTGTGAAAGGTGTATGATATGTTTGTAAATCTTGAGCATTTTATGACCTGCCCTAAATTGGTCTGCAGGCTTTCTGTTGTGGAATATCAGTATGATTTCAATAATTGTGTTGTACTAAAATTTCACTCACGAACACATCCTTTCCTTTGTGTATTTGTTAAGAGGAATATATATATGACTTGTGCAAATGTTATGAATTTTATACAGATTGTTTTTTGCTGTTATATTCAGCTGAGAGTTTTGTGAGAAAGTACATAACAATCTTTCATATTTAAATGATATTTTTATTGCCTGGACCCTTGGCATTTCTAAATTATCCATTTATCAGAAAGTTAAATACTTTGAATCATATTAAATATCTGTATCAAGTTGCATGTTTTGGATAGAAAATGGATATTCATGGGTATTTTATTTTGTTGATTTTATCATTTGAGAAAAACAAAAAACAAACAAAACAAAAATGAAAATGTTCATCAATCTATGACAAATGCAACATTCATTCCCGCTCATTTTTGAGCAAAGAGGATTAATGCTTCCTGCAGTTATTACTAGGTTCATTAGGTGAGTTATTCATTGTTAATACTTGGCTGAAGTTGGATGTCAGAATCATACAGGACTGACCACCTTGTACATATCTGTACTATTTGTATTAATACTGCACTTGGTTTTGTCAGTAGTCTTATGGAATGCTATCAAGACTTGTACTCTGACTATTAGGGATTTGGCTCTAAAACAAAGGACTGGTGTCAAAACATGGACTCAGTGACAATTAGGGATTTGCACTAAATGAAGGACTGGTGTCAAAACATGGACTCATGACAATTAGGGATTTGGCACTAAAATAAAGGATTGCTATCAAAACATAGACTTATGACAATTAGGGATTTAGCACTAAAACAAAGGACTGATGTCAAAACATAGACTCATGATACTTAAGGACTTGGGACTAAAACAGTGCTGATGACAGCAAATCAAGCTTAATTTTTCTGTCTATGAACAGCTTTGTTGCAATTGAGTTTTGCTGTCTTAGGTGCCACAATGCTGCTGAGACAATAGGCAAAAAAGTGGCAAACTTGGTGTGTGCTACCACTCTTTGATGTATTCAAAACACACAAACTAGTGAAACTTTGGCATCAGATTGGCTGGGAGGTGGGGGGTTGTCTGGGATCTAGACCATGAATATAAATCACTTGCTATGAAAATTTTATTAAACAAATAAAAACAGAACTATGAGAAAATAAATAGCCACTCATGCACATTTTGTATACTAAAACATAATCTCAGACTGTGTTTCTGCACTAGTATGTCCTGTTGCGTATACAACATGAAATCATACAAAACTGTTTAGTGTTACCTTTTCTACAATATCTATTTCTGAAAAATTATATACATATAATTTGTATGATTTTTTCTGCCAATACCTTCCATTGTAACGTCTGTAATTTAACATCAGTATAAAAACACACAAAACATGTGCCAATATGTTTCCAATTTTCCAATAAATTAGATAGGCTTTATTATAATTATTTTTCAATAGCTAATGTTAGTGAAACTGATGTTTTTGATATGCTAATTAAGGTGAATATTCATAAATCCTCTGGATTGGATGGTATTGGTCCACAAAATCTTAAAATTGCTGCACCAGTAATAACACTGTCATTAACGCATATCATAAACTTAAGTATAATGAGTGGTAATTTTCCAGAAACTCTGAAATGTGCAAAGGTTACACCTATCTTTAAGAAAGGAGAAAAGGAGGATCCAGGGAATTACAGACCAATATCAATTCTACCTGTATTGTCAAAATTATTTGAAAAGCATGTAGCCATTCAGGTCTATAAATTTTTTGAAACATACTCTCTATTTCATAAAGCACAATCAGGATTTAGAAAGTACCACTCATGCCAAACAGAACTTACCAAATTAATTGATCTTTGGCTGAAGGAAACGGATAATGGACATATGACTGGGATTGTTTTCCTTGACTTCAAGAAAGCCTTTGATCTTGTTGATCATGAAATTTTGCTGCAAAAGTTGAAATGTTACAGGTTCAACAATCCTTCTTTAAACTGGCTTAGATCATATCTAAACCAAAGGTCTCAACAAGTAAGCATTGGCAATATTAGCTCTCAGACTTGTACTATTCATTCAGGGGTCCCTCAAGGCTCAGTTTTAGGCCCTCTCCTCTTCCTTATCTAAATCAATGATCTACCATTAAATAATGAATCCACAAATATAGATTTGTTTGCAGACGATGCAGCCGTGTATACATCTAGTTCTGATACTGAAGTTGTCCAAATGAGATTAAACGCAGACCTTATTAGAGTCCAAAACTGGGCACAACAAAATAGGATGGTAATTAATGAAGGTAAAACAAAATGTATGATTTTGGGGACATCACAAAAGCTACACAAGTCAGGGAACCCAGAACTATCTCTTACAATAAATAATCATCCGTTAGAAATTGACAGACATGAAAAGCTTGTAGGTGTGTCCGTAGATAATAATTTATTATGGAATGACCATATTGATAAGCTTTGTAAAACACAGTCATCCAAAATTGCCCTACTCAGCAGAATCAAGAAATATTTACCTATGAAAATGCACAATCTATACTACAAGCATTATATTCTTCCAACAATGGATTATTGTTCAAATGTATGGGGAAACTGTGCTAAATCTGCGCTTTACAGGATTTACAAACTTAAGAAACGAGCAGCACGCATAATTTTAGATGCATCTATTGATCATCCCTCAAAAACATTGTTTACAGAACTCAAATGGTTCACAATATATGACAGGATAGACTTTCTCAAGGCAGTTCTTTTATATAAATGTCTACATGGAACTGCACCAGAGTATCTTCAGGACTTATTCAGGCCTTTTTCAACACAATACCAGTTGAGATTAATATTACATGGAAACCTTCTAGCACCAAAAAGCAAGAACAGAGCAATTTAAAAAGAGCTTCCAATACTCTGGTACAGTTCTGTGGAACAAGCTTCCACTACATGTAAAATCTGCTGAAAATATTAGAGTATTTAAGAAGAGATATCATGAGCATGTATGTGTTTCTAACAGATAATGGAATTTAGTACTTTAATACTAAATATGTTAAAATAAACAGTAATTATTGCTATCTTCATACAATGTGCATTGTTATACTCTCCTTAAGAGGGCCTCAAGGGAGAATAGTCCTTGACTAATGAGTCACCCTCTATAAATAAAGCATTATTATTATTATTATTATTATTATTATTATTATTATTATTATTATAGACTTCCATTAATAAACCTGTCAGAAAATAGCATGGGCAACTAATGAGATAGTATTATATCAGTGAAGAAATAAACAAATTCTGACAGATCATTTTGCTGACACACTTTAGATATTTCTAAATAATTAAATCCACCTTGTGAGAATTTTGATTATTATAGGTGGCAGATAAAATTCAAAGGCAGCATGACTGTGCCAAAGACTACCATTATGTTTTATTATTATGAGTGGTATTGTATCCTAGGTATTACTTTTTAGAACCAGTCTGACAAAATAGTACATTTTAATACATTGTTGTATTTAACATTATAGTCATATGTTATTTCTTAGTTAAGGGGAATAAGAATTTACTTGCATGCTTGTTGTCTACCATCTTTTAATATAAAGTTGGGAACAAAATTTTCCCAATTTCCATATGTCTGTACCTGAGTCTGTCGCACTCTCTTTTCTGCCCTATAACTTTAAAGCCATTTTAGATTACTGGATGAAAGTTGGTATACAGATGCATTATTGTTAAAGGTGTGTCACATACCTAATCATGGTCCAATCTTCAGGTCAAGTGTGCAGCTCAGTATTTTAAGTTGTCTGTTGCATATTCCTTTGTGCTGTGTAATTTTCAAGCCATTTGAGATTAAGGAATGAAACTTGTGATCTATATACATCATCTTAGAAGGAGTGTCACTTACTGTGTTAGGCTTTCTGCCTTCAGGGTCAAGCTTCTGTTGTATAACATTCAAACCATTTAAAATTAATGGATGAAACATGGTACATTTACACATTATTATTACATGGTGAGTGTAAATGACATTGGGTGAGCCTATCTTTAAGGTCAAGGTCACAGCTCAATTTCTTTAGGCTTCCCAAGTACATGCATTTTAGCTCTATAACTTTCTGGTAATTTAGATTAATTAATAAAACATGGCATGCATTTAATTCATCATTAAAAGATGTGTCACATGTCAAGACCAAAGTCACAACTCAGTATTTTAAGTTTTCCTTGATACTTTCCTTTCTGCTCAGAAACTTTGAAGCCATTTAGGATCAGGGAATAAAGTATGGTTTATTTATACATCATCATAAGAATTTTCCATCACTTTCTATTCCACTTATAACTTCAAATAGGTTGTAAGAATACCTTCAACTTGTTACCCACATCAGTGTTTTTTAATGTTGATAAGATTAGATGAAACTAACCATGTCACCTGGACTACCAAAGTTCAAGATATGTTATTTTGCATCAGTTTAGGGTTTGTTTGGCTAATTCATGATGTTGGAGATGAAAAACAATTTTTCTCACTATTTTTGCAAAGAATTAAGGATTCAACATTCCAAAACTCGCAGAGTGATATTAACAGTTCACATAAATGAGTGTATTATAACATGTATAAAACTGAATTAGAACTGGAAAAATATCTCTCATGTGGATTATCATATTTTCTTAGGAAGTTACTTGCTAAATGTTAGGTGCTAAGCACATATACTAACAATAGAGACAGGTAGGCATATAGCAGGATTGAGAGAAATAATAAGTATTGTGATTTATGCCAGAAAAAATAATGTTTATTTGGTAGAAGATGAATGCTATTTTGTTTGTATTTGTCCAGCTTATGGCCATTTAAGAAAGAAATACTTTAATGAAGTTTATTTTCTCTATCCATTTGTAGAAAAATATGTATCCCTCATGAGTCATAGTGATATATTAATAATAAGATCTTTCTTACTATATCAATTCGGCTTTCATCTTTGACAACCTTTGATAACTCAAACAAATGGTGAATAATATACTTAGAGGCAGTAACATCTTTTTAATATAATGCACCGATTATAGGAAATTCAGCCGGCATTGACAACGTACCAGCAGAGCTCATTCAAGCAGGAGGAGAAGAGATAGTCACAGTCCTAACAACAATCTGCAACAAGATATGGCAGACAGGAGAATGGCCCACCACATGGACTCAATCCTTGGTCATAGTGCTCCCCAAGAAAGGAAACCTATAGCTATGCCAAAACTACAGAACCATCAGTTTGATCAGCCACCCGAGCAAAGTCATGCTGAAGATAATTCTCAACAGACGAAAGTCTCAAGCAGAGAAAATTATTGCTGAAGAGCAGGCAGGCTTCCAGCAGGAAGGAGCACCAAACAACAAATTTTCAATCTCAGACTCCTTTGCAAGAAATGCCTTCAGCATCAGCAGAATGTGTACCGCATCTTTATAGATTTCAGAAAGGCCTTTGATAGGGTATGACATGCAGCCTTATGGGCAACTTTGAGGATGTACAACATCAACTCATACCTGGCGAAGGTTGCTGAGCATCTCTACGACAAAGCCACCAGTGCTGTCCTCATCAGTGGCAGCAGAGGAGATTGGTTTCGAACAACAGTTGGAGTCAGACAGGGATATATACTGTCACCTACACTCTTTAACATTTTCCTGGAAGGGATCATGGAGGATGCCTTGCATGACCACAAGGGCACTGTCAGCATCGGAGGAAGAACAATCACAAACCTTCATTTTGCAGATGATTTTGATGGTTTAGCAGGAGAAGAAAAAGAACTGGCTGACTTGATTGAGCGCCTCGACACAACCTCCACAGCATACGGTATGGAGATTAGCGCTGAAAAAACCAGACTGATGACAAACAACATCAATGGCATCAGTGCAGAAATAAAGGTCAGTGGACAGAAGCTGGAAAGAGTCACAAGCTTCAAGTACTTGGGATCAATTATCACAGATGAGGGCTCCAAACCAGAACTACTTTGCAGGATTGCCCAGACAACAGCAGCAATAACAAGGTTGAGACCAATATGGAAAGACACCAACATTGCTTTTGGTTCCAAAATAAGGCTGATGTGCTTGAGTGTCATATCTATCTTTCTGTATGCTTGTGAAACATGGATGCTCACATCAGATCTACAAAGAAGGATTCAAACCTTCGAAATGAGATGCTACCACAAGATCTTGGGCATCTCATACATTGACCATGTAACCAACAAATAAGTCCACAACAGGATCCAATGAGCCTTCGGATCCTATGAAGACCTCTTGACCACTGTAAAGAAGCACAAACTGAAGTGGTACATTCATGTCTGAAGATCATCTGGACTGGCAAAAACAATCTTGCAAGGCACAGTGTGAGGGTACAGAAGAAGAGGCAGACAGAAAAAGAGGTGGGAAGACAACATCAAGGAGTGGACAGGCATGGGATTTGGAGATTCCCAAAGGGCAGTAGAGAACAGGGAAAGATGGAGAGAATTGGTTGCGACGTCAACTGTGGTGCCCCAACAACCTCTTGGGTTAAGGGATTGATGATGATGATGATGATGATTTATGTATACTCGTGATGAACATCATTTTTAACTTTTTTACACCATGGCAGACATTATATTTACTTGTATTGGATTTTGTAATATTGGCCGGTGGCATAAATTACTGAATAAAGTATATTATTATTTACTCCTTTTTTTTCTCCATTAATTTTACATTGTTAGAATTGTGCAGCACTGTACGATACTGAACACTCATATTGCACTCACGTGCACGACACATGTGTCTAAAGGAACTACTTTGTAAACAAACCATGTACACTCATGTTGCAGACTTTAGGTTTCAATTTATTAGATTTGTTTGTTGATGAACTAAAACAGCTGTTTCAATATTTTTGAAAGTAAAGATGATAACTTGATGTAGACAAGTTTACTGAGTCACTAATGAAATTTTAAAGCAAGCAAATGAGTGAACATGATGTTCATAATGTCCACAACAAACGTGAGAGATGCAGTATTGAAAATATCATTCTGGTCATTTAATGTGAGAGACACAGTATTGAAAGTACCATTCTGATCATTTAAACAGTTAGGAGAAATGTTTGTAATATGTTGTTAGTGGAATTGTTCAGACTATGACCAGTGATCTCTGGGGTATATAAAATAGCTTAGAAAAGCATACTGAGGGCAAGGACTATCGCATATCTGTCAGATATGTACCATTTTCTGCGTGAAAGTACTAAACTCATGAGGAAGAAAAGGAAATGAAGGTCTTGTTAGAAAAGTAAGAGCCTCAGAGCCAATGAGCCAAGACAACAAAGAATTCTTATTTCTGCTGGGTGAATATATTGTGATATAACAGATTCTTTGCAATTTTCTGCGTTAACTTTGTTGACACAATGTTTCGGATTTAGGCTAGCGATAGACGCCCTGATACTGAGTACAGGTCATAACATAACTGGGGAAGCATGCAAGTGACCACGCATAAATGTATCTTCTTTAGCTGGCAATAATAATGGCAAAAATATACTTATATTTTTCATCTTGAATTTCCTCAAAATGTACTTTTTTCATTTGGCAAATCCAAATTACATGAGCTATATCATGGGTTCTGAAGCTTGCTTACACATTTATTGAAATTGTACTTTAATTTCGACTATGTTCCAAGTGCATTCTACTTTCTGCACTCAAAATGAAATGAATGTGAAATTCCATCGTGTCTTTTTGATAATTACAATTGAAAGAATTCATAGTTTCCCACATTTTGATTCCAAACAGTCAATGACAGAATGGAAACACACATGCAACTGAGTCCAAATGTGTCCCGGGTTCCTTGCTCAAATTACAGACACATGTATTTTGTGTGGAATTGAAACAACTAATAAATCCAGCAGAACTGAGTAGAATCGACAAAAAAACAAAACAAACTCCATTCATTCCAGACCAACTGGAAAAGATGTTGCAATGCACATTCATTCACAATATGACTCTAAATTTCAAGTTTAAGTAGACAAAAAGCAGCAATTCTTTATGAAAGTGATGTCAAGCACATGATTTAGTTCAAATTTCAATGGGTGGAGTTATGTACGCATTAATATTGTTGTTGTGTACTGATGAATCTGCGCTTGTGTATCTGTTTTAAAATACGGCATAAATTCAATTACTTTGTTTCTTGTAGTGTATTTTTGTTTATATAATTAAGCCTTTGGTAGAATAAGAAAATTAGTATGTAATAAAAAGGTTACTGCATTTGTATGGGAAAATATGAACTCGTTTTGTTGGAATGATATACTGCACTCCCAAGGTCATGCAGTACCCATCCGAAAATAGTCATTCATATTTTCCCATACAAATGCAGTAACCTATAATTATTATAATTATTATTATTATTATTATTATTATTATTATTATTATAACTTCAAATTTTTTTAAATTAATGGATGAAACTTGATATACTTGTACATCATCATTTGAAGCTCTGCCACATTGAGGGTTCTGTTTTTGATGTCAGTGTTACAGCTCAGTATTTTATGTTTTCTGTCATGATTTCCATACTGCTCTCTTATGTTAGAACTGTTCAAGATTAGAGATGACACATGATATACTTATATGTCATCAACAGGATGTTTGTTGAGTGCTACATTTAGGTTCCATAACTTTTCAATAATATTTTCTTTCCAGCTCAGTAACTTTAAGCATTAGGGATGAATCTTGGTATTGTGTTTCATTATCATTAGAAACTGTCTCTTGTGCCACACTGCTGGTGGTGGTGGGGTCATGTCATCAGTGTCATAGCCATGGATCAGTATTTTAAGTTTAGCCTCACACCCTCCTTTTCTCTCTATAATTTAGGAACCATCTCGGATCAAGCATTTAAACTTAATATACCTTTGTGTAAATTATCTTTAACTGGAGTGTTACATACAAAAGTGGGACCATGTCAGGGTCAAGGTCAAGAATCAGTATTTTAAGGTGGTCTTCATACTTTCATTTTGATTGTATAATAATAGATACATTTGAGATTAAGGGATAAAAGTTGCTATATTTGTCATTTTGAAACACATGCAGTGAACCAGCTTTAATAAATATACATCTTAGATATAATGATTTATTAATTTTGATTATGTGTGTGTGTATGTGTATATATATATATATATATATATATATATATATATATATATATATATATATATATATATTATAGTTGTTATAACAAATGTGTATTGATTACAAACATTTTTTGCTAGTCCCTACTTTTCTTATATTATTATGCAATTCTTGATTTGCAGAAACAGATTGGCAGATTGAGAAAAGATGACAAGAAGGGTTCTGCAAAGAAGAAAGGGTCATTGAAGAGAGGCAAGAGAGATGAGGGGATGAAGACAGACAAGAGAGATGAGGGGGTGGAGAAGTGGGCAGAGCCAGTGGAGGCAGCAAAAAATAAAGATGCATCCATTTTACTCACCAGTGGGATGATCCATATTCTCATTAAAAAAAACAGGTATGTGTCATAAATCCTGTTTAATGTGTTTTTGGTCCATGTTTTTTGTCCTGAATAATGTGTTTTTGGTCCATTCTTCTTGTCTTATTTAATACATTTATTGTCCATGGTTTTTGTCCTGTTTAATGTGTTTTTTATCCATGTTCCTTGTCGTTTATAATTTGTGTTTGGTCCATGCTTCTTGTCCTGTTTAATGTGTTTTTGGTCAATGTTTCTTGTCCTGTATAACATAATTTTGGTCCATGTTTCTTGTCCTGTATAATGTGTTTGGTCCGTGTTGCTTGGGAAACAGCTTTATAATGCACATGTAATAGAAGGTAGGATTCCAGAGATCCTGTTGTATTCCAGATAAATCTAATGGTACACTTGAACATTCACCAGTAATGAGAAGCAACATACTACTAGCTAGAGTTGATTAGTTTATGCACTGTAGGTAAACCTGAAGACATTTCTCTCCACACAACACATTTGTTTCTCAAATACATCATGAACACCAACCATGCAATGATAGCCTAATCACTAAATAAGAAAATGATTTTGAAAAATGTGCATTTTATACATGAGTGTTTCTACTTATTAAAAAATGTAATCAATTAGAAATATATTTCTTACTAAAACCATAAATACCAGTACATGTCAACATAAACAAATGTGTCAATGTCTTGCCTTGCCTATATGACACTTGGCAGCACTACGAAGGGAGATAACTCTTCATGTCTAATTACAGTATATCAAAAGAAGTATGTTAGTTACAGATGTAAGATCATTGTCTTGCCTGCATTAGCATGTAGGGAGAGAGAGGTATCATCAACTGTTGAAGTGAAGTCAGCAGTATGAAGGATTTGCATTAAGTTTTTTAGAGGCATTGTACGTCCTTATGATATCCTCACATGCTTTAATAAGCACGCTTCTTTGGTCAAACCTGCCAAAATTATTACTGGGTGCAAATTTCTTGCTACTGGAGGGAAGCCTAGATCACACTGAATACACTTGCTTATAGATGAGTCCGATTGCAAACTACATAGACCTAGATCTGCCATTACTTAATGCAGTTTGTTAGGACTAATCAGTAAACCAAGCAACATAGACCCTGATCTGCTGGCAGGCACATTATGCAGTGGCAGATCTGGGTCTATGTTGTCTACAGTTGGGTTGACTTAAAAGCGAGTATAAATGGTAATGATTTTGTGGGACATTACTGCTGTGCACATATAATGTCACATTAGCACAAAACTTAATGGCTTTCATCAGTCTCCAAAATATATCTTAGATATGCTTATTCAGCCTTTGTGACATTTTGGGTCATTTTATTTCTCTAAGGACCTCACATGGAATATGTTAGTACAAACAAATGCATACAGATGCAAACAATGAACTTCATGAAGAGTTAACAGGCTAGTGGAAGGTAACATCATTATTTCAAGTCTGACAGTAAATTTATCAAACTTTGCTAATCAGTTATTACAAAAATATCGGTCTTGCTCATGATGGGTTCAGTCTTAAAAAAGTTCTGTTTACTGAGCAGATGCATACTTATTAGGTAAAAATCTCATTCCCTCTTGGAACTAGTACAGTGAATAATATTGTACAACTCGTCATCCAGTTCTTGTTTGTCATAGTGAAGACAGAGCCTCTCAGACATATTAATATATGTACTGAACAATCTATTAACCTCTATGCGAAGTTTGTTACTAATACATTGAGCTGACCGAGATATGTTATCAGGTCAGGTGGAAGAATAGAATGGTATTTCTCAAAACCAAATTTATGTTAAAAATTCTATAACTGATGTACACTTAGATATACTGTATATAATTGACTATAAGTAGACACCCTTAGTTATTGTAGATTTGTAAAAAGTTAATTTCTCTTTGACTCTCCAATAAGTCAGGCTGTAATTTGCAAGTCAGATATGTCAGAAGGGGAGACTTTTCTTCTCACCTTCTGCAAAGGCTGACTGATTTTTATTCAGAGACTTGGAATGCCACCAAGGACCAACTTGGATCTCTTTATTACATATAATACCTCATAAACATTCTGCATTTTGCCGTAAACTCTCCAGATTACAACAGTAAGGTAATCAATAAACAGCTTGTTGTGTATACATGTCAGTCACGCATCATGGCCCCATATAAAATTTCCTGTCCCAGTATACTGGTTCCACTGTATTCTGTAATATGGGAATATAACATGTAAAAATATGTATATTTTTAAAACATAAAATGTTAAAATATCTTTTGTTTTTCAATAGCAGAAGATTTCAACTATAAAATGGTATGTGAAGTAGATGACATTTAAAATGGTATTTTTGTCCTACCACAAGTAGAATCACATGTATGACTAAATAATATCATGGTTTAGTTTGTATGAAAAAATACTTCTGGTTTTTGTGTACAGGGAATGTCAGGTAATACAAATAACTATACCAGAATCATTATGAAATGTGATAATATAAAAAGTAGCATTCTTGACAATATATTAACTGATGATACATCTCACTTATCTGAATTCTTATTCAGTCACCTTGTGTCACATGTAAAAAATGACCATTTTAAAACTGTACATTGATTCTACTGCATGACCATGTTAAAAATACAATATACCTCCAAAGTGGAGAGCTCTCAACATAGATGTTGAGTTTGTTCTTTTATTATGTATTTATGCTCCACTCTTCAGTGTCAGATTGTACAGAAGGTTGAATTTTTCAATAAAAACAAGTTCCAACATTGGATTTATTTAATAATAATAATAATAATAATAATAATAATAATAATAATAATAATAATAATAATTAGAGAAGATAACTCATTTAGTTACAGAATATAATATACCTTGAGGCCTTATATTGTGTACAATATACCATATTATAGCACAATTTGACAACAATTTCATGTAGTTTTAACACTAAAAGATTTTGTTACTCTGAAAATCAAAGTTTCAAGCTCATAACATATGCACAGCGTTCAGAGGAGAAGCTGTCACTCAGGATTTTAGAAAAAATAAGTGTATCACATTTTTAGATGAAAATAAAAAAGTGTATCAAGTCAGACTGTCTACAGTTTTTTCTTAAATAATGAAAAATAAGGTCCTTATTAATAGGCATTAGAAGGTACACATTAATAGGCATTAGAAGGTACTTATTAATAGGCATTAGAAGGTACACATTAATAGGCATTATAAGGTACTTAATAGGCATTATAAGGTACACATTAATAGGCATTATAAGGTACTTATTAATAGGCATTATAAGGTACACATTAATAGGCATTATAAGGTACTTATTAATAGGCATTAGAAGGTACACATTAATAGGCATTAGAAGGTACACATTAATAGGCATTATAAGGTACACATTAATAGGCATTAGAAGGAACACATGAAGATTGGTGTTGGAAATTTTTTCAGAACAGGGACAGGGCAAAATACAGAATTGCAGCTATTTTTCAAAGCACTTTTGCTCTTTCACATGCTGGCATTTACTGGTTGCAGAATTATTCTTGCAAACACTATAAAAAAGATATCATCTTGTCTGTTTGAAAATTTTGTTTTTGATAGGAGATGAAAACAGTCATTATTTGACAGTTTTTACCACAAAAAATCCACACAAAATTTATGTAAGCGAGTTGATTTTTGTGACAGTGGTGAAGCATAAAATTATGTGTAAAGATAATGTTTTTGTGTGCTTATTATGATGAGATGGTGTGTGTTTATTGATGTATGTTTATTATGATGAGATGGTGTATGTTTATTATGAAATCAGTGGTTTGTGTTTATTATGATATCAATGTTATGCAATTATTTTGATGAGATAAAATCTTACAGTATGTACTTTACTAGAATTTTGTAAGCCCACAGTGTGGGTATTCCATCAAATGCAGTAAGTATATACTTGCTTTTAAGTTGGATTCAGTGACAAACAAAATAGACCCTGATCTGCTATTGTATAATGTGCTGGCAGATCAGGATCTATGATGCTTGTTTGACTGATTACTCCTAACAAACTGCATAGACCATGATCTGCTGGGGAATTATGCAACAGCAGATCTGAGTCTATGCAGTTTTTAGTTGGACATGACATATAAATGAGCATATACAGTATAATTGTACTGTTTGTACACAAAATGTTGTGAACTCCTTGTATTTAAATATTCTCCATTATTATATATTTCAGTGTGAAATGTAGAAAATTATTGGCAAAATATTTCTAAATTTTTACATGTGAAAAATATATCCTTATATTTTAACTTGTGAAAATACAAGATTTCCATCATGCCCCATGATGCTTCATTGTGTGTGCCTACAAAAGTTATATCTGCAGCAAGAAAAACAAGCACCTTATGAGCTACAACAAATAAATGGAAACTGCATTACCATGCCTGAAAAGACATGGAAAAAACTTTTGCTGAAGAAATTTGACTTGACACCATTAGCATTTCTTTGAAATTGTTTGCCTTTATTACCTTGACAGCCCACTTTGATGCACTAATGAGTAAACCTTACTGTGGTCAGAGAGGGTCAAATAGTTTTAAAAATGTAATTTACTGCAACAGATTAGATCATCCCAAGTCTACTTCTCTCAGAAGTCGCTGATATTTATATAATCAGCCTATGAATGTGGGGTGAAATTTACAAAGAGAGGGTCAGGGTGATATTCTGAAAAGTGAATTTAATCTTTTATGCTTCAATTCAGGAATAAGTTTGATATATAATAAAGAAGAAAATTTTCTTTTTCTGCATAAATAATGGATATATTTCATAGTGTTGTACATTGATATATTTTAACTTACCGATTTGCCAATAATTAAAATATCACATTTTTGTACTACATACTTAAATATATCTGGATTCAATGTAGGTGAAAATATATCCTTGATTTATTAATAATCCAGAACATGGTATTAATGTATTCTATATATGAATAATCCAGAACATGTTATTAATGTACTGTATTTAGTAATAATCAGAACATGGTATTAGTATACTTTATTATTAATCCAGAACATGTTATTAATGTACTGTATTTAGTAATAATCAGAACATGGTATTAGTATACTTTATTTATTAATAATCCAGAACATTGTAGTAATGTACTCTATTAACAATCCAGAACATGGGCACAAGTAAGGACATGATGCACATTATTGGTATTAATATTTTCAGTGCTGATGCTGATCTAGAAATGAAAAAACAAGACCTTGATGAATTCAACAAAATGGATCAAGACCAAGAGAAGCAGAAGGATGATGTAAGCACTGAATATTATTGCTTATTGGTTTAGAATATCACATACACATACACACCCCCACCCTTGAATAAAGTAATGAGGTTGGTTGGAGACTTAGCAGGAAAACAAAATCTCATTAAAACCATAATAAATGCTTAAAAACATATCACATTAAAGTGAAAACTCTTTGGCTTATCAGATCATTTTAAGGATATTCACTAAAACACATTTTGTCAGGTCAATTTTTTTTATACTTTTTGATGAAAGTCTGAAAAGAGGTTCAAGAAAAGCAAATGGATATTCATATTAGATTTTGGAATGATGCATCCCATGAACTGGAAATTGTGTATTTTATGACTGCTTTTCTTCGTAAATAGACTACATAAAGAAACAAATATTTGCATAAGAATTGTCATAACTTGTTTTATTTCTGTGTAAATTGCAAAGTAGTAGAACTGAAGAAAGTGTGAAAACAGTTGAGGTGTTCATGACGATTCTATATTACTGATTTGTGTTTGTTTAAATATAATTTAATGATATGATTAAAAATGTTTCCAGTGTGAAATATTTTGGTCAGTTTTGTTTTCAGTTTTTATTGTTTACCAAAGATGAAAGATAGTTCCTGCAGCAATTTCAGTATCGAGTTAATCTGCCAGGACAAAGTTTATGTCTCTTGATAAAAATAAATCCTTAAAAACAGTACTTTTTCGGGTAAATATTCTCCTTGACAATTTTTTTAATGTCTTCGAAAAGTCCTAGAATTTTTTTTCCCCACCAAGTCTGAATAGACAGTGATTTGCATAATAATTTAGAGAAAATCACCAAAAAAATACCTTGGTGTACATCCATGATATGAATACATGTAAATTAATTAAGGGAGTTTTACTTACAGACTTGCATTATTTTCATCAGTGTACATGAATACTTGTAAATTCATTTAGAGATTTGTACATACAGACTTGTGTAACTTTTGTCAGTGTTCATGTCAGAAATGGAGAGTATAAATGATATAGGAGTGACCTTTTTACTGTCGTAAATTATTCCTCTTAGGAAGTATTCTAATCAACTTCCTCTATGGAAATGTAATCTCACTAGTTGCTAAAAGTATCTGTGCATAGTTGCAGTGTCATTATGGTTCATAGCGGTTGTGGTAATTGATCAAACACTTATGTTCTGTTACCAGAAATAGAATATGCCTGTAAACTGTATAGCAATAAAAACAAAGAACCAGTCTGTATTGGTAGATACTAGCCTAGAGGGATATGCACAATGTATGAATGCTTGAGAAGCATAGGTTTGTACAATGTATGAATCCTTGAGAACCTCAAGGGATATGTACAGTCTATGAATGCTTGAAAAGCCTCAAGAGA